>OOFE01022574.1:0-12430 GCA_900323365.1 Monocentris japonica | reverse complement strand
AAGGCTTAGAAAGACGGTTGATGAATCAACTTTATTTGGCACTAACACACTTATGCATGCAGTGAATTTGTTTCTTCGTGTACCTCTGACTAGATATACACACATCACCCCACACACATGCACTTTTCCAGGTCAGAGGACAGCGCAGGCGTCAGCTACTGGACAGCGCGCCTGGAGCGGTTTGGGGTTAAGTGCCTTGCTCAAGGGCACTTCGGCAGTGTTGGTGGGCACTGTAGCTGTGGCACCAGTCATTTTTCAATCACCAGCTCACAGCTGGAATACACCCTCCTGGTGGTGCCGGGGATTGAGCCAGCGACCCTCCGGTGATGGGTTGGTCTCTCTAACTGCTAGGCCAACCTGCCGCCCCGAGGCCTACATGATTGATCAAATCAAAATTGGCTGCTGTTCGGAACAATAAGCACATTTTGGTTGTGTTAACTTTGAAAATGTTGTTGACATTCTACACATTCACAGATGGGGAAAACACAGTTCATATTATTTCATTCTGTTTAGCAAATCAATCTGTATTTTCAAAAAGTAAATCTGCTGGCAGTGATCAATATTGAGAGTAGGGGGAAAAGGCTCGACTAATACTGGGGGTCAACCAACTATATGGAGGAATGAAAAGCTTTCAGTGATCATTTTGTTCTTGGGTATAAAGAATAGGGCTAATTTTATTATCACTCATCAGGCTCATTGTACTGTTGTGGTTGCCTGAGAGAGAAATGTTAAACCAAAATCACTTTGCTTTGTACATGATCTTATCTCTGTGATATGTTACTGCTGCTGCAAACTGGAGTGAAAACCGATAGCAGAATAAGACTTCTAAAACTGAAATGCAGCGCTTTATTTGGTTGAATTCATTTGTGTTTTTTTAATATGTAATAATGTAATGTATGTAATAAATTCTGTTGTTTCCGTTCAGCCAAAGTAAACACACTTATGGTGAAATTCGGTGCCTTTTCATCATTACTTTATTTTGAAAAACAAACATGGTAAACATGCTGAAACTTGAAACTAATTGGATCATTGCGGCAGCAGATAATAGGATGTAGATAAAAATAAGACAAATAGATAGTACTGAAGATAATACAACAAGTAATTACAGCAATATAAACTTCTTGTGAATAATACAAAGATATTGCATCTTTATTGACAGATTTACTGGTTGAAGCAGATGCATCACTAGCTATATCATCAGGTGTACAGATGGAGGTAAGATATGTACAGAAATATAGGCAGCTATCATCTTTACAGAGTTACAGATAGCATATAGAAATGTGTCTGGATTAGGATTTACATGTGGAGATAGCAGACAGACAGAGACGTGTCCACAAATATACTTTGATGGGCATACTTTGACATGGCCTCATGGCTGATTGAACCCTGGCCCTCCATTTGGGTGACTAACCATTTGGACATCCTGCAACCGGGTGGGAGGCATTGTCCAAGATGGAGTACATTCCAGACCTCATCCTCCCCTCTGCCACCCCACCGGTGTGTCCAGGTCGGTCAGGCTCAGCCTCATGAGTTAGAGCTTTTTTTCCAGTTTATTCAGCCTGCTGCCTTTGATGTTGCCTTGCAAGCATGTAGCAGCAAAGAGCAGTGCTCTGGCCACTGCAGATACAGATACGATTTTAGCATAAGGCTGCAACATAACAAAATGTGAAAAAAGTGAAGGGGTCGGAATACTTTCTGAATGCACTGTATGTAGTAATTGTAGAGTAGCCTGTTGTGCAGCTTGAATCATCTCACTGACATTGAGCTGCAGGCGTTTCTCCTCACACCACATGATGAAACGCTTCACCAGACTTCTGAGGTGTAAAGAGTGTCAGGCACACTGTTTTACAAGTGAATGCAATTTCAAACAAAACACAAACACACAGTCTAAAATGTAGTTTATGTATTTGAACTACTATTTATTTTATATTAATTTCATATTTAAACATTTAATACTGACATGGCTGTCACCTACTGTCCTCCCAGACAGGCTCCCAGACAGCGAAGCCCTGCCTTGACTCAGCTCACCACTGCCCCCTGGGGGTAGAAATCTGTGGCCACACTGGAGCTGCTGTCTGCAAGAAAATGAAAATGTTCAGGGTTGATGGTGCAGGGGCGAGAAGATGTGTTTGTGTGTGTAAGTGTGGGTGCAAGGGGGCACATATAAATGAGACATAGAGAGACAGTATCATGTTTATTTACAGGATCATCTTTATTTTCTGATCCTGACTCCGATACCCTGACACATCTCTATGTGAGTGTAATATTTTCTATTTCTTCCTCTCTTATTACCTGTCAGTCACTGTAGAACTGGGAATAATGTGGATACAGGGCCAATAATGTTTTGGAACAATGGGGATGAGCATGAATTGAGAGAGAGTTGACATCTACGTATTTCATTCATTCATTCATTCAGTTTTTTCACAAAGTGGGCTACACTGCCTTTCAAACAGAGGTCAGTCAGAAGAAGTGTCAACCAGTTGTCCTACATGGGCTGGAAAACCATGAAAAACAATTGGCTTAATTTGACGTCTTTCAAAGTTTAACTTCCTCCCTGTCAATTTGTAGTCAGAAGCTTTGTAAGGATGATGCATCTGGAGAAGGTCCAAGGTCCACTGGTCAACAGGGGTGTTATATTGTGGTCATGCTGGCAGCATTAACTTCCAGTGGAGCATGTCCCTTGTGCAGTATTTCACACTGGCATGAATGTAAGTTTCAACTTATGTGTGTGTATGAATGCATGCATGCGTGGATGTATATATATTTATATGTGTGTGTGTGTTTTGAATTCATCATATTTCTGTCATCTCTCAGTTAGGTTTATGAGACATAGATTACTTTTGGATATATGGATATATCATTGGATATGTGGATATATCATTTTGGCTATATATGAACATCTCCACTGTACTAACTGACTTATTGTGTTAGCTCCTTGAGATGTGTTTTTTCAATACCACACCATGCCTGAAAGTCCAGGTTTTATCTGAACTTGAATGTCTGAGAAAGTTTTCCTCTTCTGGACAGAAAATGTGTCTTTGTATTATTCTCCTGGTGGGTCTGCAGCAGGCGTTGGCCCTGGTGAGTCTCTGAAGTCTCTGAAGCTCTTCATTCATATTGCTGATGATGCTTGTAACATTACCGCTGTGATCAGATATGTGTCTTACATTTGTCTGCATGTTTCCACAGCCCACTGCATCAGTAGGAGGTATTGCAGGTGATAGAAAGTAGTAACTTTCAAATTAAGACAAAAGCACACATAATGGCTGCACATGATTTGACTTACCGAATCCATTTTTTCTCATTTTCATTTAATTCATCATGGCTAACTATGGAGTAACTTTCAGTGCGTGATCTTTGTCTCCTCTCATCTTGTTGGGCAAAATAAAAACTATGGAATCAAAGCTCTAAAATTTAACTCAATAACAACACCTTACTAACAACCACTTAATGTGTGTGTTCTTTTCTACTTCCACCTGATGCTCTCTGTGGCTTGTTTTAACAGGAGCTGAAGGAGATGGGGATGAAGAAGGAGATCTAGACATTATTGAGATAAACAAAGGTGTGTTTTAAAAGACCCTATATGAATTAAACAGTAATTATATTTCTGCCATTTGCAGTCACAGGGGAATATAAGATTGTATTTTGACCTTTTAGATCTGGATCTACATGAGGGAGACATACTACTGATGACTGTAAGGACTTTTGTTCTGGCAAACTTGAATTGATAAAACCGAATACACTTCAGTAACACTTTGAGTTGAATATGTTAACTATGAGGTGATGATACTTCGCAGGGACGAGACAGGAACATCATCCTCGGAGACCAATTCAAATGGGAGATTCCTGTCCCTTATGTACTGGACGAGAGCCTTGGTAAGATGCAGAAATACTCAATTCTCTGTGTTCATTCAGCTGAGAAGAAAAGAGTGGGAAAAAAAAAACTGCGCTGTTTATTGTTTGGATAGCGGACCCATTAAATCATATCTCTGCATGTTTGCTCTGCTTGAAAACACAGACCTGAATGCCAAAGGGGTTATTCTACGGGCCTTTGAGCAAATACGGCTGAAAACCTGCGTTGACTTTAAACCCCGGGAAGATGAACCCAACTACATCTTGGTCATTAAAGATGATGGGTAGTGCACTATGTCATTGACTAGAATGCTCCTTAGGTATAGTACTGTAGCATTTCTTCTTCTTGTTTGTTTATTTGTTGATATATTTTTATTATTATTATTTCTATCTCATTTGTTCTCTTTTTTGTACTGTATTAGCTGTTCTATTTTGACAGTACAGACCGTTTCCATCTGACTTGGTGAGGTTATCAGTTTGGATTCACCTCCCCTGCACATAATTGAATTTCATACTAATACCATTAGTGTAAAAGCATTACATTTCAGTCTTGCTTATTAGTACATATTCCCGCTCCTCCAACATTCCTTTCTTATTAACTTCATTGTTTTTATTGTCAGATTTTTTTTCTTTCTCTCCATAGATGTTGGTCATATGTGGGGAATCAACGCTGGGGAAACCAAAGCCTCTCTATTGGACAATGGTGCGATCACATTGCCATAGTGGAGCATGAGTTCCTCCATGCACTGGGCTTCTGGCATGAACAGTCCAGATATGACAGAGATGACCACGTGACCATTGTCTGGGAAAACATTGAAGAAGGTTTCCTTAACTTTGTGTTCATCGTGTTAATTTTGGATATGCTGCTTCTAGAAACAGCCAGATAGCAAGCATGTCAAATTTACCAACACATTTAAACATGTGTTTTTTTCAGGGAAGGAACACAATTTCTTAAAGCACAGTTCTAGCTACACCAGCGCGCTTGGCACTCTGTATGACTATACATCCGTGATGCACTATGGTAAAGACGCCTTCTCTAATGGCAACGGGTCAACCATCATCACCAATCTACCAGAGTTCCAGGATGTGATTGGTCAACGCCTAGAAATGAGCTCCAATGACGTTCTGAAGCTAAGAATGCTTTATAACTGCAGTAGGTAGATAATCAATAAAACACTGATTTCATGGTACAACGTTATTTTTTTGTTGAACAACATAAACATTAAAATGTGTTATCATTTGTGTATGTAGCAGTGTTTCCCCTGCTATGTGAAAAACAAATATAATGCCTAACTTAAAGAGAAATACAATTATTTTGCAAATATTTTTAGCATGGTGAGTAATGATCTTATCGTGGTGGGCCGACATGGCAGAATGCATATAGGGGAAACAATGGTATATGTATGTAGTGTTGATCTATATTTCTTTACTCTTCAGCATGTGCAGTCACCTTTCTGGAGTCATGCAGTTTTGAGGATGAGAAGCTGTGTGATATGACTCTTTGTGCCAAGGGAAATACCAGCTGGGAGAGAGTGGGCAGCACCAAAGACGGGCCCTTCTCAGACCACACCAGCTTGGGTGCACTGGGAGGTATCAACCTGTCGGTCTGTACAAACATGCCTGTCTTCTTCATTAATAGCTGTCATTACCTGTGATGGTAAATGGTTGGTAATCCTTTAATATCCTAATTTAGTGTTATGTTGCAAACTGATATTCATGCTTTCATCTATTTTCCTCTCTGTTGTCTTCATAGTCAAAGACATTGTATTCCTGGAAAATAATTCTTCTCTCTCCAATGGCAAGTACAGCTGTCATGCATTATATGTTTTCTGCCATTATAATGTAAAACTCAGTTATTTATAGTGTTTATTTTGCTTTCTCCTGTCTCTGTGGTGCGCTGTTCCCATGGTTAACGGCATGGTGGATTTATCATCATGAACCAACTCATCAGGTGCTGCCTTCTCTAATGCTACACTGTGGTGCTTTCTTTTCTTCACAGAAACACAGACGGCATCTGGTCTTGCAAATGACACTTCAACCAATCAAAATGGTGAGTTTGCCTGTTCTAAAAAGTTATTACGCATCAAATTTAGAGACGCAGTGAATGTAATGTTTCTTATCAAGATCATGGGCTGGGCTGCTGAAGTCATTTTGGCACTAAGACTGTTCATTCCATTAAAAGCCGAGAGCATTTCTTTAATGCTACGATACTCAACTTGGAAACTGTGGCTGGATTTCATGTCTGTTGTAGATGGAGGCTTCTTCATGCACTACAGCACGGCTTCTGGAGAAGTAGGGGATGGAGCCAAAATGCAGAGCAGGAGAATGAATCCACAGAGACAGTTTCAGTGCCTCCAGTTTTTCTATTACCACAGTGGGGGTGACCGAGACCAGCTTAACATCTGGATCAGAGAGTATGTACATGAGGGGAATGGAACCATCTGTCTAAAGGACCAGATCACAGGTGAGTGAGCGATCTATACTTGCATGTATCTATACAGTATCTATCAGCAAATAATACACAGCGAATAGTTTAATTCCTACACAATAAAATCGGCAGTGTTAGTTTAACTAGGCCAGTGTTTATTTCAGCCCACATCTATCAGTTATTTTAACACTTTTAAGAACAGACGCCCAGAGCCATATCAAAGTAACACTTGTCATCTCCAAATTGTCGTGACTGAAAAATCAACACTTATAAATACTGCAAAAATGCTGTGTACTCTGACAAAATGATTTCTAGCTAAATACATATATATTTATATCATATATATTACTTATTTTTGGATTTTTATACACGTATATCATATTGCATTATATTATATTTTGAATGTGAGAATGATTTTACATGTGCACTCACACTACAGAGGAGTTATCACAGAGACAACATGCTGTGTGTATATTCGTTTTCATCTGCCAGGTTCACCAGAGTCTTTTTGGAAGCTCCGCCATGTCTCCCTGAATGCCACCAAGCCCTTCCAGGTGGAGTTTGAGGTTCGTACAGGAGCAGGAAACTCTCCAGGGGGCTTTTCCATCGATGACATCAACCTGTCTGAGACTGAGTGTCCACATCATGTCTGGCACATCCCCAACTTTGATGAGTTTCTGACAAACAGCAGTGTTGGTGCAAGCTTACTGAGCCCAAGGTTCTTAACTAGACAAAGCTATGGACTCCAGCTCTTGTTGCAACTCTACTCTGGTCGCTTAGGGGTCTTCTTCCGACTGGTGTCCACTGACTTTGACGACCAGCTCCAGTGGCCGTGTGTTTGGAGACAGGTGACAGTCCTACTATTGGACCAGAGCCACCATATCCAGCAGCGGATGTCCAAGCAGTTCAGTATCACAACCAATTCAGAGAGAACATTCACAGGAGGTGAGTGACACTGTGATGCCAAATGTCTCAGGAAATGTAGGTATGTGTGATAACATGGAGGGTGTAAATTTGGCTTTTGTATTATCTTTCACTACAATACAAGGTAATGGGGAGACATTTTTCTACTGGGATAACCCAAGGAAGGTGGGGCATCTTGTAAATGACTCCAGAGGAGACTCATACTATGCTGGCCCAAACCTTGGCTACCGGTACTTCCTGTCTCTTGATGCATTCTGGTCAGGAAACTTTATGAAAGGAGGCGATATCTTCTTTCTTGTCAACTTTGATGGTAGGTGTTACTATAACCAGTAAAACACCATCTTCCCTCTTTTTTGTCTTGATATTCATCCCAACCGTGTGCTCTGATTGTAATATGGGAGTTTAATATTGGACGGGGTGTCTGGGTGATTTAAAATATAGTTAAAGCATGACCAGTTAACATCACTCCAGTCAGCTTCTATTAATCAGCAACTTTCTAATGAAAGATTGTCCATGTAAACTGGAAGGTTCATAACATCACTAGATGCAGTAAGGTATCTAGTGATGTTATGTACCATGGACCTGGCAGGAAATAATCACACCTTTGATCAAGGCCGATGTGCTTAAATCACATTAGTCATCATTTTTATGAGTGCAGAATTTTTGACAAACATTCAATTCATCTTTATTATTTTGATTTTCAGATTTATCGAGTCTGCGTCTCAGCAGCTCAGACATTCCTAAGCCTCGCCTGTGGACTAACTTCAGTCATGTCACACTGACGCACACAGGTGACAGAGGGACTTGCCTAAACCAACTGTAAGAGATGCACCTAACAGATAAATAACTACAATACTATACTGCTGAGTGCATAGACTGAAAGACTCCCATAGGCAGGGACACAGTGTGGAAAAACACCTGATTACAAAACTACTAATATTGTCTCCCTCCTCTGTCAGGAAGGACAACAACACAACAGCCACCACCTCATTTGCAGTCAGGTAAGTTTGTCTTGTATCTCATCTTAAATGAGGCCAGTGATCATAGCACCAGCATAAGAGAAGCATTTATACATTTCAGATATAAACGTCGGCACCCATGGGTGCTTATTATGTTGGACCTGCTAGAAGTTTTTTACTTGAAAATACCATTGTTTTCTCCAACTGCCTTTACATCCAGTACTGCTGTAATGTAATCTCTACCATTATCACCATTATAACCACAATGACTATAATCATTGATCTTGCTTTTCCCAGTCTATCCCCAGGAACCATGTTTTCTCTGCTGACAGCCTTAGTGCTCCTATGGCAACAACCTTACCCGTGACCTTCTGAACATGGCAACTTCACACTGCAGGCAGAGGACGTGATGTTAGATGTGATGTAATCCCAAGAGCTGTTCTCTGTGTGAATGGTTTAAACCTACAACTCTCATCTTGATTCCCTCTTGTTTTGAACACAGAATCCAAAAAGAGGATTTCCACCATCGAGCTAGGACATTTCCACAGTGATATATAGTCAAGTGACCTGAGGCCAATATGCACCTTCTGTCTCCTCTACAGAATATTACATTTCTCAAGATCATTGAATTGTTATCATGAAATGTTACCATAGAAATTCCACAACACATTTCAGCACAGTAATAGTGTATATATGTGACAACTGATGTTGTCACAGACCTGTAACACTACCTGTAAATCATTGTGTAAGCCTACAGTTCAAGTAAAAATATGAAAAATAACAAAATCGGAGGGACAATGTTTTTTCTGTGACAGCAGAGATAAACGCTGACAATGCAGAAAGTACAGGAATACCAGTATTACAGGTATGCTACTGGAAATATAACCATATGGAAAAGATGTTATTCTTAATATAATCTTTCAATTTACTTCAATATAATCCGTTCTCGTGATGATCTCTCATCATTCATCCCCAGTCTCTCCAGCCATTAATAAGAGGTGAGATATTTTTTTCTTCAAATATATACATTCTCATCAATAACTGTTATTGCACATAATCTGTTGTCATCGTACCTGATGGCAAAACTTTGGTGAATGCTGACATAAAAACCTTAGATGGTAGAGGAATTTGCTGAATGTGCGTTTGGAGGGTTACAAACAGGCCACCTCACAAATGTTTCACTGAATTAAAATGTTCAGATGAGACAACAGTATTTTTATATACCTTGAATGACCAGTATGCATATTGATATAAGCTTTTGGAGAACTTCAGTTATGTATTTCTGTGTAAAGCTCAAAATGTAGTCTATGTTTCATTTTTAAGAAATCAATGATGACGACTTGGACATAAATGAAATAAACGAGGCTAAGTTTGAGTAGAGATTATAGCTGTGGTTAACAGTAAAAAGGGAATAGCACTGAAGTGAAAGTTTAGTTTTGTCCTTTGTCCTTTGTTTGTCTTATTGTCTTCCTACCTTTTAGCCTAGTTGTTATTTTTCTCACCTTGTATAGTTCTTCTCTTTTCCATTGTTAAGTGCGGGACCAGTGAGGGACCAGGGTATGCAGTTTAGAGACATTGGCAAAGAAGAACAAGCAGTTCATGACAGTTCACAAATAAATCTTAAATGGGGTATTATTCTCTCTGAAACGCCATCAGTAACTGTGTAACAATCATCTGCAGTGTGTCATTTTGGGGAAGGGGCGTTGCCGCTTCCAGTGACAATAGCACATTTCTTTTTGTTTATTTTCTAGGCCTGCATTTACTTGAGGGAGACATTAAGCATGTAAGCACTGGACATCATTCGGTATCCTGTTATATCTTTGGTGGATATCAGGTTGTTGTGTTGCTTTCTTTTAACGTGATTCATTTAATTTACTCTACCAAATTAAGACGAGGACGAGGGTTGCCAGGAACGCCGTTATAGACAGAGAGCGCCTGTGGGACATCCCCATTCCTTATGTATTAGAACACAGTGTTGGTGACGCATGGATCAAACTGCAACCAACTCATGAATGGAATTGTGAATCATTCACTAATATATTGTCTCTGAACACAGATATGGATGCGAAAGGAGTCATTCTGCAGGCTTTTGAACATTTCAGGTTGAAGTCATGTATTGACTTCATGTATCATGTCACGTATCATGTCATGTATTGACTCAAGTCATGTATTGACTTCAAGCCCAGAGACTCTGAGAAACTCTACATTTCATTCAGAAAGGATAATGGGTAATTCTGTTTTCCTTCCCAAAACATAACATACTCACTTTCCACGATAGGAATCTGGCTCCCTCTGCTCAGTTCATTCATTCTGTCCCACTCTTCTCCCCTATAGGTGTTTCTCTTATGTTTCAAGGATTATTAATGGCGGACAAATGGTTTCCATTGGTGAAAAATGTAATCGCCTTGGCACAATTGAGCCTGAGCTTCACGCTTCTGGCATGAACAGACGAGATATGACCGGGATGACTATATCAACATTGTCTGGGAAAACATTGCACATGGTTTGATAATGACTTCCTTATCAAGTTTCATCAAGTTATCTTTTTTCAAGGCTATATTTAAAATCACCTTTACACTACAGTAGTTACAGTGCATAAACTATTTTAGCTACATAACACAACCAACGCTCAACGGAAACATCTATGTACGATTTATTGTTCTGATGCATAAAATATTTTCTACATCTTGTCTACAGACTACAAGTCAAATTTCAAGAAATTATCCTCAAGTGTATTAACATTTAATATGTCGTATGACTATGCATCACTGATGCATTATGGCAAACATGCCTTCTCCAAAAACAAGGGATTAACCATTACCACCAAGATACCAGAATACCAGGAAGTGATTGGCCAGCGTACGGAAATGAGCACCACTGACGTCTTCAAGTTGAATCAGCGTTATAACTGTGGTAAGGGATGATAGCGTGATGGTGAGAGCACTCCACTTCTTACTTACTGAAATGCGATAGTAATTGTTCATGGAAAAAAAAGACTGAACTGAGCAATATTATGCTGTCATTTTTTGTTACATTGACACAGGTGCATCCATTTCATTTTTGGAGCACTGTGACTTCTCCAAAGAGAATATATGTGGGATGAGTCACTGTGCAAAAGGTTTAGGTGGAGGTTGGAAGAGAATGAGTGCGGCCGTTGGAGGTCCTTCCACTGACCACACCAGCCTGGGCAAGACAAGGGGTAACAATCTGATTCTGTACAATCACTAATACAATTTTAACCCAGAATGGTGTTTCATGACAACCTTTCCCTGTCCTGTTCCCTGTCCTAGAAATTCTGAAGCTTTACTGCTGCTACATCTAATGCCAGATTGTTGAACATTGCTGTGGAATGATACCATGAGGCTGCCACCAGACACCAGCTGAAAATGGTCAAATTGAAACTTTCCCCAGGTTATTTCACGCATGCTAGCACAGCATCTGGTCAGGAGGGGTACACCACCTGGCTGGAGACCAAGAGGATGAGCCCCAGTAGGGAGTGGCATGTCCAGTGTCTCCAGTTCTACTACTACCACAGTGGTAGCAGGTCAGACCAGCTCAACATCTGGATCAGAGAGTTCCAGAATAAGAGGGACTCTACAGGAAAGTGGCGCCTCATGGGACAGATCACTGGTGATGTCATGTTGCATGATTATCTGGTATTATCTGCTCTGAATGAATTTAGACTTTGAGGAATTTTGTCATGATCTAGGTTCTACATTTTGCATTAGTCAGTTTCCATTTAGGGTTTATCTCATCTATTGCACCCTGTGGCATTCAAGTAATTCAACAAAGTCATCTCAGTCACAGCACATATATACACTCACCGGCCACTTTATTAGGTACACCTGTTCAATTGCTTGTTAACACAAATAGCTCATCAGCCAATCACATGGCCGCAACTCAATGCATTTAGGCATGTAGACGTGGTCAAGACAACTTGCTGAAGTTCAAACCGAGCATCAGAATGGGGAAGAAAGGGGATTTAAGTGACTTTGAACGTGGCATGGTTGTTGGTGCCAGACGGGCTGGTCTGAGTATTTCAGAAACTGCCGATCTACTGGGATTTTCACGCACAACCATCTCTAGGGTTTACAGAGAATGGTCCGAAAAAGAGAAAATATCCAGTGAGCGGCAGTTGTGTGGACGAAAATGCCTTGTTGATGTCAGAGGTCAGAGGAGAATGGGCAGACCGGTTTGAGATGATAGAAAGGCAACAGTAACTCAAATAACCACTCGTTACAACCAAGGTCTGCAGAATACCATCTCT
>OOFE01022559.1:2500-13249 GCA_900323365.1 Monocentris japonica | reverse complement strand
AGAGGCTGACAGGCTGGTAGAGGTTGACAGGCTGGTAGAGGCTGCTAGAGGCTGACAGGCTGGTAGAGGCTGACAGGCTGCTAGAGGCTGACAGGCTGGTGGAGGCTGGTAGGGGCTGACAGGCTGGTAGAGGTTGACAGGCTGGTAGAGGCTGACAGGCTGGTAGAGGCTGCTAGAGGCTGACAGGCTGGTAGAGGCTGACAGGCTGCTAGAGGCTGACAGGCTGGTAGAGGCTGACAGGCTGGTAGAGGCTGACAGGCTGCTGGTGGTGGTCTGGTTGGTGTATACGGATTATATTCATGTCTCACTCAGCACCTTTCATCAAACCTTCTTGTTTAACCCTTCGGCTACCAATGCCGTCCAATCACTGGAAAAATAGGATTCACTTAAATGTGTCATCAAGTTCTATTTTAATAGTTTTTCTCATTTCTCGTGACCTTGCGAGTCTCAATCAAAGGCAGTCAGGTAGAAAACGCTTGCATGACAGAAAACAGACAGCAACTGTTGGGAAATGTACCTCGCTAACGGAACAGATTTGTGCAATGTTTGGTTTCACTACAACAAACCGCCGGAGAGGGACGGATGTCCATTTATTTGTGTTTGCATTCAGTTTATGGTAACAGGGTGTGTTGAACCATGAACCTTGTCCATCTGTCTGTGGAACTGCAGTTGTGAAATATTAGAAGGGCCGTGAGCAAAAAAGATCATAGGTCCAAGTCCATGGAGCCTGGCTGCAGGAACAACATCTATAGAAGGAGAACATAAAACCAACACCCAGTCCATAATTTGACCAATTGTTGCCTGTAATGCTGGTGATCTTGGAAATAAAGTTTAATTTACTGTTACCCTCGTTGTCAGATTCAGTGTAAATCACAAAGATAAAACAGTTGGAACATGAAAAAGAGCATCCTCATCACTAAAAGTTAGAAACTTCAAGAGTTGGTGTTGAGAATGTTTCCATTTGAACCATATCTAGCAGAACAGCTGGGTGTGATGGAGACTTCCTGGGTCTGAAGGTGTTGCTGCAGTGATTTAAAAGCCCTGAGCCAGGGTCCTGGTATGAGTCAGGATAAACAAGCAATGACTCAGCGACGAGGCCGGCGTGATTGATGAATAAGGAGCAAATCCCCAGCAGCAATCTGCTTCAACCTGGCACGCCTCCAAATACTTGACATTCACCTAAGGCCTTTAGCTGGCCCTCCCCTCCAGAGCAAGCATTACAAGCAACAAACTCACAGCACCCAGCAGGGCTGTAGTATTTCAGTCCGGCCTTGGTCTTGAGTTGGGCCTCGGTCTTGACTTGTCTGACATCTTGGACTTGTCTCAGATTGATCTACATCTCTGTTGATCCTGAAGATGAAGTTGATCCTCTTTATTTTTTTTTACATTTAAACTGTTTTATTGATATCTTTGGTCTTGATTAGGACTTGATTTGCTCTGGTCTCAGTCTTGACTTAGTCTCGACCCCCTCTTGGACCTGGTCTGGACTCAAACTCGATTGGATCTGGGCTTGTAATTGACTTGAACTGAAATAAGGTGGTTTTGACCGACTTCTTTGACTTTTTGAAAAGGTACAAACATGGTTTTAAAGAGGAAGCAGAGCATGTGATTGCAGAAAACCAAGATCCTCTACACGCATCCTCCATACAGCCTGTCATACAAGTACCAGCTTGTTCAGGTTGCTGATACATGTGGGTGTACAAGTCACACTTGTGCCAGGCTTATCATATAGCATGCTCATTCATCTTCCTCTATAGCACTGCACTGGACCTTTCAAACAGCTTTTGTTCTCAGTTCATGGTATGTGCAAAGGGATAACTGGGTTACACACCCTGACCTGGTTAACTAGCAGCTTTCATTTCACTTCATTGTTGAAATAAGATGTTGGGAATAGGAAAGGATTTTATTTGATAGAAACATGATCACCAACAGTGTGTGAAGAGAAAAAACACTGACAACTTATGATACAATTTTAGCAGGCGCTGGGAAAATGGGGGGTGGCACCTTGGACTGATTATGTACAAGGGGAAATATAAATGATGGAATTCAACTCTAAAAATGACTGAATGAAATGGGGAGTTAACGTCTCTGAATGAAGAAGGATGCTGAGAAAGTACTCTAAGAGGAAGGCTGACAAACTGCAAGACTCATTTAGATCTAAAAGGGAAAACAGGGGGAGTTAACCACCAACCACCACAGAGCACGAGGACACGGCCTACATGGGGTTTGAGATGAGATTTCACATTGAAGCCACTGGGTCAGCTTGTTTCTCTGTGGTGAGATGAAGTAAAACTGAACTAAACCAATGCAGAAACCATGCAGAAACAACATACAGTCCAGTCCTTAATACTGTAGAATATAATACTAATATGAAGATTGTGAAAGATTGAAAAATGAAACCAGTAGAAATGCAAGATTAAGATGAGCTGAACACCCATCATATCCAAACCCATCACAAGGCTCACACCAGCTTGGCTTCACTTAAAGGTTTAGTCATCAGAAACCCCCCTAGGTAGGTAAGTCAAGCACACACAGCTCGGTGCTAATCTCGTGTCAAACGTGGTTAGTGGTCACGTGAAGCACCTAACCACCATCTGTCACCCATCACAGACACACTAGGAAATGTGAGGCTGAGAGGGTGCTACAGTAGAGAAAACTACTGCTTAACAGACTCCAAAAGAGATTCTCCAGATGTCTGATGAATGATTGGTGATACATCTCTACTGGTTTTGTATGGTGACAACACAGCCAGGGTCTGAACTGATGTAAAAGCAAATAGTGACATACAGAAAACCTCTGCAAAGCTTCAAATGAACTGCTAATGCAGATGTCTGACTCAGGGAATAGATTGTGCTCCATTGGTTTTGTAAAGTGACACATAGCATTCTGGGAAATGAGCTGACCAAAACAAATGATAGTCAAATGCATGTCACTAAATGTTTGGATTTGACTTGTTTGCAAAGCGAGGGACACACGCCACCATGTTGGAAGAGTGGCGACAAAAAGAAAGATTCAACTGAAGTACAGTGTGATGCATTAGAGGCAGATGACCAGAAGAAGCACAGATAATCTTTTCTTAGACTATAACCATCAGAAAAACACCAGAGAATTACATTCACTGTAATTCACCTCACTGACATTTCTGGCACATTGTGTTTGTTATATCATGCAGTTTAGTGTTAAAGATTGAGCTGTTTTCTCTTCCTCCCTGATCTTTTCCCCTAAAACATTTTGAGCAGCCTGCCACAGAAATGTGCCATTTCCTTTGTTTTGCCAGAGAACAACAAGGAGCAATAACTACAATCTACACAGCCTCAAAATATATGTGTAGTATAGTATAAGTATAGTATAACTATTGGTAATAGATTGTGCTCATGCCAAGTAACCAAACCACGAAATCAAAGCCTCCAGAGCATGTAATACACTGTGATGGCAAGTGAGTCTTTTTGTGGTGAGAATTACAACACAGTTCTCTAAAGAAATAAAAACTGAAATGCTGAATAGTACACTCCTAGAAGTTCAGATATATCCGTCGATCAAACCAGCGTTATTCTTCACACTAATCTGATCAGCCTGCATAGAATAAAGAGTCACTTTCACGACTCACCTCAGGGAAACCACCAGAGAGGGACGGCACAGCGGCGGCTAACAGAGAGACTGAGGAAGGATGAGACAGTACACACAACAGAGTGGCATTAAGAGAGGAAGCCTGACCTCTGACCCCTGCATGCAGGCTGGAGGGTTGGTGATGCAGCTCAACCAATGAGTCAACAGCTCTGCCCCAGCGTTGAGGGACGACCGTGCAAAGAGCAACCACAAGACAATAAAGGAAAGCAAAGTTGAGGAAAGGAAGAGTGCATCAGAGTGGCCTCAGCTCTCATGGTTACCCTCCCTCCCCATTACACTGCACTGTCTTATAGTGGCATGCATCTATGTATTTCTGTTAACTTAATATTATATGGCACTGCTGCACTTTGTGTTGTCCTGCTGTGTTCATGTTCTCTGTTACATGTTGTAAATCTCAGAACATTATTTTTCCTTGTTTTTTTAATCCGTTGGCTCAAAAAACTAAACTAAATACACAATGACAAATAAAAGAACTTGGTAGATTTAGACTTTATTCGTGCAAAGCCAATGATCTACCAGAGGACACATTCATGGTTTTGGTGTCTTTGTTCTCAACACTTCTTCTGCAAATGTGAAACTTCATCTGGACTGTCCCCTTGGAAGGAGAAAACCCCGGGTTTCAAGTATGAGAGCAGGACTGTCCTCGTTGACATCCTCAAGTGAATGGCACTGTTCCACATGGTGTGCACAGCAGAAAACGTGAGCTTCTTTGAAACCACAAAGCAGTAGCATGCACCGTTCAGGGAAGCGCACCTGCCCACACTCTCGCTTTCTGTCTCAGTGCAGAAAACGTTCTGACCGCAGATCTTATTCCACAGCTCATGGAAACTTCATTGTGGTAAAGCAGTGTGTCTGGGGCAGGAGCAATCACGCTACTGAGCTTAACATGTTAAAGGTCTCAACCCATTTTATTACGATATGAAGTCTCTGTTTGCTGGCAGGGAGGGATTTAAACAGTTCTGATGATTTTTGAAGGCAGATCAAATTTTTTGTAATGAACTGTCAAGTTTATTTTCTTAAATTCAATAGCTTTAAATTTGGCCATTTCTACGCCAAAACACACAGGGATTCAATGTTTTCAGCAGAATTGTATTCTTGTCAGGGTGAAAAGCCTCTGAAACAGCATTTAGACCACCAAGGACACTAAAACTCTCCACTGAAACCAGACTGATGAAGTTCTTTTAGTGTCAGGGAGACCCCCCACCATGGTAGGGAGACATTACTGCCTTTTAAGGAATAATTGATAAAAAAAAAAAAAAAAAAAACATTATTGAACAATTAAATGAATCAATAAATGTGAAAAGGAAATGAAATGCCATGTCAGGTTTTCCAGACTGTTTTTCTGTAGCTTTGGTTAGGGAGGAACCTCCATTACATCAGAGGTGGACAACAGTTCCTGGCCGATATCTATTAAAAGGCCAATATCGGCCCACTATATCACAACCCGACATATCAGTCTAACCCCAATGTGAGCTTGCTGGTTTGGTATATGTCTTTCAGTCAGTAGAGAAATCGCTCCACAAATCTTCCTCCAGGAGCCGTGAAACTTTTTTCCACTCTGCTTGTGGCCCAATGTGGAAAAACTATTTTTTGGTTTTCCACAAATTATTGTTCTTTGCATCCAGAGGTTTAAAATATTATATAAAATGGGTCAATGAATTAGTTTGGTTTGAATTTCAAGAATGCATTTTTGATCAAACTTTGTTAAATACATTTTGAAAGTTAAAGGAGCCTGGGTTCCTGACGTTCGGTACCAAACATCATTGACCAGAATACAGAAACGTGGTTCCAGGCAGGTGGGACGGGTTTCTACCCAGTACAGACAGAACCAGGCAGACAGCTGTAGTGTAAACCCAGTTCTTAGTTACTATGACCCAAAACAGTGAAAACTTACCAGGCTGATGTCCTTCTCCCCTTCTCCTCAGGTTACAAAAAAATACTGTAAAAACATTTTTTTTTTTTTTACTTTTTCTTGAGGCTCTGAAATGTGTTTCCCAGCGCTGACTTCCTCTTCTGTGGGAGCTTCAGCACATGTTGCAATTTCCCATTCAGGGATCTGTTGAAAGCCTGGTGTGTGTCCTAATGTATTGAGCAACCTGGGAGGAGAGCAACGTGGAGGCTGCTGCTCAGATGAGTCACACCATAACAGGACGTCATGACAGCATTTTATATTTAGAGAGAGAATTTCTTCTCGATGCCTCCACTCTCTCCGTTAAGTTAACGATTCAGCAGTAAGTCTGTCCACTGCAGTCGTCCTCAGTACTTCTGTTTATATCAAAGGCAGTTTGACCAGCTTAGTACACGGTAATGCTGAGACCTCTTGTGGCCACACAGAACAACAAGAGCCCTAAATATGTTCAGCAGAACCGAGCAGCTTCACCTTAATGAAAAATCACTATAATGTTCCTGAAGGGACTTATAGTGTGTCTGAGGTGCTAAATAGTGAGTTTGTAGTGACCTTATGGTACTTTGTGGTGTTTTTATCTCCTATGGAGCCTCTATAATACTCCTATAAGGACTTATAGTGTGTCTGAGATATTCACACGTTTATTACTATTATCACATTGTATTTTTTTTATTGCTTATGATCAGTATAGGATTTTCAGTGGTATCATTTATTGACCTGTCGTAGCTGACATTTTAAAGTTTTGCTTGTAATTTGTGTATACTATCCTTCTATTACTATCGCTGTTTTTTTGTGAGGGCAGATTTAAAGTGTGAATGTGCAGCTAAGCAGACTTGCTCGTTTGTGAAAGAATTAAAACACTGTATTGACACGATGATTTAGTAAATTTATTGCATTTTTAAAAAAAACTATTAAAAAATGAACATTAGTACATTAACTAACATTAATTAAAAAGTGTTTGTGTTTGTACATATATGATCAAAGATGTTTACTGTGGTAAACTAGTCAACATTTGATTTTGTTTGAGTGCTTGAAGTTAAAGTTATTTTGCCTGTTTTCCAGGCAGTTTCAGACCAACTCCAGTGAATGCAACACAACTGGACTTGGACTTCCTGAAATCCGTCCAATCAGGCCAGTTTGCAGCATTAGAACTGAAAGCCTCCAATCAGCAGTGACCTCATTTGAAGAAGATTCTTCTCATGAGGCTGAATGATATGGGACCTGGGTATGGGTCAGTGGGTTTAGAGACATTTGGTGAACTAACTTGTTTTTTCTGTATTAAAGAGAAGAAGAATTGTCAGCAGGAAGGATGAAAGATTTCACTGCATAAACACATCACATGTACATCGTTACCACGCCACCACACATAAACAATCAATAAAAAGAAAATGCTCAGTGGACAGTGTGCCAAACCACAATATGCTGCTGTAGCTGAGTGCCTCTGTTTTCACATTGGTCCTTGAAACGGTCCTTGATGACCACAACCACTTGGCAGTGCTTCTTTTCAACACCATTGTTGAGGTGCTGCAGAAACAAAGGTTCCTTTGATGTACCAGTAAACATTATAAAGAGTGTTTGTTTTTTGTCTCCAGAGTGTAGAGGGGCGGGGCTAGAACATGCTGTTCTGCCGAGCCAGGAAGTAGTCCGTCTTTCTTCTGGATTTGCGGATGAAGTAGAGGAAGACAGATACCACTGTCAGGAGACAAGACAGGGCCACCCCACCTACTACCAGCCACGTAAACATGGAGTCTGAGGAGGGGGGGCAAAGGGATGTATGTTATAATTGGATCAGTGACATAGTGGTAAATAAAATGGTGGATAAACTGTATGACCTCCGGTCAGCGATCATCATTAGGAAAACATCAGAATCAAAAATCAAGTATATTTTCAGAAATTCATCCATTTACTTCCCCTTAAAGGTGCAACACATAGCACCTTTAAAATATCCTTTTCTCAGATAACTTCCATCACATTGATGTCACCTAGTCTGATGTATATGTTTCATTTCCCTTGTAACGGTTTATGTCTGCCGAAAAATGTGGGAATATTGAGTTCAGGTGGGTTTACCCTCCACTACATCTTTGACTGTGATATGTTCAATGACCAAAGTGCTTTATCTAGTGCTCTCTCTCTCTCTCTTTCTTTCACACACACACACACACACACACACACACACACACACACACACACACACACACACACACAGCCAACTGTGACAACTCACCCTCTACTCTAAGATGCGCAACAATTTCCTGTCCTCCTCCCAGGTTCTGAGTGACACACTTCAGCTCCACCTCCATGTCCTCCTCTGTCATCGCTATGACAATCAGCCTCAGCTCAACCTGGCAACCTCCTGGCACTGTGGTTACCCTGGCAACAGAGAGACAGACCCAGAAATTTGTACATGGGATTGTCGGGATGAGTCTCCCTTCAGGAGCATCAAGAACATCAGACATTAGCACCAAAATATAAAAACGACACAAAGAGAGGTACAATGCAATGTCAGTACTTTTGGATTTAACTTCAAAACATTTCTATTTGCAACCTACTGTTATGTACAGGTGTGGTAATAAAGCTGCACAGGCAAATCAGTCTAAACACAAAGTGATGCTGCAGCAGAGCAGAGCGTCCCATCCCCGCTAACCGGGACACCGTAGTTTCACCCTATTGGTCCAAATTAAATCCTGGTGTCGGTTTGGTCACTGGTGGGAAATCTTCTCCACACAGGAAGTGACGATTCTGAAACGATGCTGAACCTCTTCACCACCTCCACCCACCACTTACTGAGAGGAACACCTTTAGGTCCAACGAGTGTGCAGTTCAATGACCTCACGTTACAGGATTCCTGGGTAATGCAGCCCTTCAACCTCTCAAACGTTCAACCACTTATCTCCTGCTGCCACTTGGGGGCACCAAAGAGTGAAGTTGACTTTGAAGTAAATAAGAAAGTATGCTCTTTTTCAGCAACAACCTGCTTCACACTGCCCAGTACAACCAGTCTCCTACTGCAGGCCAGGGAGGAACCCCACTGGAGCAACTGGAGGGGTTAAGTGCCTTGCTCAAGTGCACCTCAGTAGTAGTTTCTTTCACTTTCCCCTCCCTGATTTTCCCAACCAATCCAGGCACTGTAGATATTTGTTGTTGTTGTATTGTGACTTTAGGTTCGTCAGTATCAAGGAATGATTCAGAGAAGGAGGAAATATCCATCAATAAATCAGCATTTACCTCCTTCCACCCTGCAGAGCCCGCCCATTCAGGTAAGAGGACTCCACTGATTGGCCATTCACCAGCCATGTGACCGTCGTGGAGTCCACTGTTTGGCATTCGGTGAACACCTTGCAAAACAACTCCAGTCCCGAACCTAAATGTGGACAGGTAAAGGTCAGAGGTGAACGGACATTAGATCTGTTTTGACCTCCAGGTTTGCCACCTATCAGTCTCTTCATTCAACCATTCAGTTAGAAACCATCAACAAGCCTCTTTATCCCAGTATAATACTAGTGTGTCAATAAGACCAATCACTGTTGTGACTCACCATGAGGACTCTCAAAGATGGTTCCATTAAATGGAGAGACGATCACAGGGGGTTGAACTACTGGAGCTGAAAGATCAACATTTGAAACCATTTGATCAATACACACATTAATCAATAGTTTTAGAATAAGTATGTCATCTGGGTTTGTGCTAAATAGAGGCCATGTTGGAAGAGTGATGCCAAAATCAGACTGTAACGTCACCACCTCTTCCTCCATGACACAATCAATAAAATTTCTATTTAACTTTAAATGGACGTCGATATTTGGTCAACTTCTCCTTCATCTGACGAGAGGATTGGCAGAAAAACCCCAACTCTGGACACTAAAAGGTCTCTATTGTTATAGATAACGCTAGTTGCCTACAGGCAGTTAACATACTGTAAGCTAACGTGTTAGCATGTGACCAGGATGTACCACCAGTTCTCCTGTCCTGTAAAGGGTCAGTTGACCAACAGCAGATTCTGTTTATTATATTTATATTATTGTTTTACTTACTGTCCACGGTGCTGAGCAGGTTGGGCTCAGAGGTCATGGAAAGGTCACCGGTAGGTCTGGAGGTCGGGATAAGAGGGTCTGGAAATGGTCCTACAGAAGGACACACACACACACACACAATAAATATAAATCACACTCACCAAACAAAATAAAACAACAAATAAATCAAATCAAATCCATACTGAAGGTCAGTATGAAACATTCAAGTCTAAGTCAGGCTTTTTGTGCAGGACTTGAGAAACGACTTAAAGCAGCACACTGGTTTAGCCAGTCTGAGCTCCTCCAGGACCTCAACACAGGGAATGATGGATGCCACATGAGACACTGTGATCAGACCAGTGGTGACACTCTGACCCACCTCGTACAGTGAACTGGATGGTCCTGCTAACTTTGTACGGCTGGTTGTTGATGAGGACCGCGACCTGGCAGGTGTAGTGGCCCTGGTGGGATCGCTTGACTTCCGAGATCACCAGGCGCACTCTGTCTCTGTGGTACGGGCCGGTGCCGAGGCGGAGGGGCGCCGGGCTGGGATGCTGTTGGGTAGAGGTAGAGGCAGAGCAAGACATTAACACTGCCAGGGTTGGGGGTCCCATTCCCACTGGGGGAATGAAACAGATGCACTCATGGTGCTGTGAGATGTTTTGGACAAAAGATTAAAACATCCATGAAATGTGTCCATCCAATGGGAAGCCTTTGGTGCAGTGCAATGTTCGGTGTCTTTTAATGTGTATAGTACACATTAAAGGGGAGTAATCTATGACCTTTATCGACCTCTCTTGACGACCAGTTGGAAATGCAACAACACTGATAGAACGTAACTTTTATATTACGGTCATTCTGTGCTCCAAAGTCTGTCCCACCCACCTTGTACCACTCTATCGGCTCCGTCCAGTTGAAGCCTCTGAGCGATGGACACTTGATCGTCTCCTTCTGACCCAGTCGACCGTAACCTGAATAAGACAGTTTTTCAACGTCCACGGAATCGGACTCGTACACCTTTAGAGTGATGCTCCCGGCTGCACAGTGGGTCTCATTTCTGGAGGGAAGACAGATGTTGGTGTGGTGAGTAAGGAGACCACCGTTCATCAGCAGATGTCCACCCTGCTGAAAACACTGAATCCCTACCAGCTGCTATCTGACCTCTGACCTCCCTGTGGAGGGAGGCAAGAGAAAAGACCAATTTCT
>OOFE01022557.1:0-15374 GCA_900323365.1 Monocentris japonica | reverse complement strand
CCACACACACACACACACACACACACACACACACACACACACACACACACACACACACACACACCAGAGAGCGCCTGAGGTGGTACTGTAGATCTGTAGACTTACACTTTGTCATTTTGAATATGAGTTAGTTGTTTTGGGATGAGTGTTTGTACATTTGCCCTCCATTTTTCTTGACAATGGCTTGTTAGCATTATTAGCATCCATCATTGAAACCAAGTGGCGCTGCAATCTAACTCTATTGATTTAAGTATTAGAGCGATCAGTGTGTCACTACCTCCAACTCCACTGAAAAACAAGACGTTCTTTGGAGAATCTAACCGTAAACGTTTTGAGCAGATGTCATTGGTCAGTGTTATTAACCCATTGTAAATAGTAGGACAACGTGAGGAGAGGAATTTACAGATATGACCCCCCCCGTGGATGGAGCCGCTCAGCACCACAAGGCCGACCGTTTAAACATGTGCAATCTTGTGTGGTCTGCCAGTGGAAAAAGTACCCAATTTAAGTGACAATCCAGAAGTATTTCAACTTAAGAAATGATATTTAAACCAAGGGGCATGCTGCATGACGTGGCAACAGCCACATTAAAACGAGCAGGTCCTGGAAACGATTCTCTTTGGGTCACAGAGTGATGCTGGACAACCTGCCTATAGGGGTGGGACTCAAAAGCCATAAGTTATTTACTTTCTTTAAAGATTTAGAAGATTTTCAATGTAAAATACACCTGTTTTATCAGCCTGAATCACAAAGGAGGGCTGCAACAGAGAAAAGCGTCCATCTCCCCTGATTGAGACCCTGTAGATTCAGCCTGTTTGCCCAAATGAAATGTGGGTGTCGGGTTTGGTCACTTCTCCGTCCACAGGAAGTGACGAATCAAAGCTTAAGAGTGAAAGACAAACTCTCTCCTCAACAGCAGCTCCTTCTCCTGCCAGAATCACTAGTGGACATTTTTATGGAGCTCTAGTATGTACCATGACATTTTTATGGTGGGCAAATGGAGTCTAGCATATGCCAAGAAAGAAAGGAAGAAAGAAAAGAGCAACACAGGGAACTTAAATCTGCAAGGGATATCTGTCTCCTCTGATAAGCACTTCTGATTCATATTGAGCCGATGCGCCAGAGCACAGGAGGAAGACGAGCATGTAGCTGTCATTTAATTAATACTGTCTGACAGGCATCTTCTAGGACGCCTGAGCAGGAGGGGGAGAGGCCCTGGGAGGAATCTGTGTGCCATCTCACAGTGTGCCACACATAAGACGTGTGCAGAAACTCTCTCTCTCACACACACACACAAAGATGTAGATACACTCAGACCCCCTCGGCAGTGCAGTCATCCTTCATCTATCCACCACCCCTGGTGGTGCCCACAGCTGCTGCACAGCCAAGGATCCAATAATGAGTCTGTCTGCTTCTGTTAGCATCCACGTAGCGGAGCCTTCCGTCTATACAGCTCTGGTGATTGCTAACGGTAAAGAACATGAAACGAACACATCATTTTGCCAAGTGTTACGGCCAGTCTTATTATTCCATTATACCCATCTTACTTCCCAATTCCCTTACGTCTCAATTTGATTTCCTCTTCCTGCCAGCGTGTGGAGTTTTGTTTGGTGAGTTCATCCTTAAAAACACCACAATTCAAAACTGGCAAACGTATCGACAGCACGACTGATATGTCGCCATATTGTCTTACAGAAGCTAACGATTTGCTATGGCTTGGCTATTGCATTCGTTTAAATCTTCACTCGGCAACTTTGCACACTGGCGCCCTGAAATTCCAGCAAGAGGTAACTGTTTTAGGCTGGAGGGGGTGAAGAGGTCCAGCCTTGTCTGGATGGAGCGATTTCAAAAGAATTTCCCGCCAGTGTGCATACCTGACAACAGAAATTATCTGGGCAAATACGGGGGAATCTAGAGCATCTCAAGTAGTGTGGATGGGACACTCTGGGGGTGGGGGGTGTGTTCAGCTTTGGGATGTTGTTGGATTTGGGCTAATAAGACACATTTTTACATAAAGTTTTGCCTAGTGCAGCTTTAAATGTGATACAATTGATTTGCTGACTGGAATCAATTTTTACAGGACTGATATTGCACGTGGATTTGGGATTAGCTCAAATCTGACAGCACACCGAAATACTCAATGTTTTCTGCTCCTTGCTCCGCCCACAGCAGTAGCCCGGCACAGTGGTCACATGACTGCATTGTGTAAGTGGTCACTTTAAACAGTACACCAATGAGAACCATTCTGAATCAGGCACTATTTTTGTTCACCTGAACTAGCCTCACTTTGATATGCCTGTAACAAACTCCTCCGGTTGGAGCAAAGTAAATATCAGCGCCACTCCTTTCTTTAATCACTGGAGACAAATGGTCCGGTTTAAACAAAAGTGGTTGGATCATCAAGAATGTGTCCCCTTTCACAACAGAGGCAACGTTTATAATAAAAGATGTTGCCCTTGGTCACAGATTTGAGGTCAGTTTGAGTTCTTCTTGCAAATGGTTGCAGTTGGAAGAAGCCAAACTTCGACTTGGAGAGAAGCAAAAGGGGGGGGCGCTGCAGACACATCACTGTTCAAACATGAGCATCGTTGTCTGCATGTAAACAGCTACTCTGCTCCAATAGTCAGAGGAGTTCATGTGATAGCTGTGTATACGTGTCAACGTCTAATTTTATGTGACCATTTAATCTGCTTTGGGTAATGCACAGTTAGGCTTATCCTTTTTACACCAACTGGTGTAAATGTATGATGGAGGCGCTGCCATCTGTCCATCAGCAGGTGACTCGTCTTCCTACAATGAACTCTCATGTTGTAACCTATAGTATGTATGTGTGTATGTGTGTGTTTATGTATGTGTGTGTTTAGTGCCTTTCATTAATGGTGAATCTTCCACCAATGGCGTTCTATTAACTGGGAATTAATTGTAGAAGAAGAAGAAATAGTCGCACACTCCTCCTTTCTATTGCTGTCAAACTGAATGAACTGTAGAAGAAGTGAATCTTTCTTTCTTCCTTTCTATTGAAAAGAAAAGTCATAGTTTGCTTCATGCTCATTCAGAGCTTGAATCATCTGGGAGAGGTTAGAGTGAAGGACTCAGAAGTCGAAGAGACTGTCTATCACTGGTGCATCCACATTCCTCTTCGAGTGGGTACGCTCTTTCATAGATGTAGACTGGGGGATTAAATCGATTCTCGTGGATTCTGCTGGATTAACTTTTCAAAAAAGGTACATCTACGAAGCCACAAAGAGCTCAGGGTGTTTTTTCTTCATCTATTTTCTACTTTCCAATGTAAGAGGATTTCTTGTGCATTTCCCTCTCGTTCTCCTTCTTTCTCGCTCTGTCTGGTTTTCTCTTTCTGTCTGCCCTCTTTTCTCTCCCCCACCCCCCACCTCTGCAATGAAAGACCTTTTTTCGTCTGTTATCTGACACCGCAGCAGTGATTTATGAACAGGCCCACAGAGAGAGGACAATTAAAATATCAGGGCATCTACATCACATCTGCTGACGAGCTATCTATCCCTGACTTAGTGTCTCTCGTACTCCACCATATCATCATTACCACCCCAGTCGACATTATGACGACGATTATGTCCACATCAATATGGGGCCCCTATACGATTACATCAAATCAAATCATGGGAAAGAAGGATTTGTGTGTGTGTGCTTGTTGTGCTCATGCAACCACACGTGTGTCCGTGTCCATCAGTGTGTCTAAGTGCTGAGTGTGTGTTTCCCTGCACACATATGCATTACATAACAGCTCTATGTGCATATGGGTCAGCGGCATAATGATGGAGACAGGAGCGAAAGCATGCAGAGGATTTAAACTAGAGGAGGAGGGATACAGGGAGGGAGAGAGGGAGGAGAAAGCTGAGGTCATGTTTACCTCCTGGGATGAGAAGACATGGAAGGATAATGTGTTGATGTTACGGTTATTGGCTGAATGTATCTGTGTGTGTTTGATTGGCTGTGTGACCATCCATTGACCTAATAGATATTAGATTGAGTAGGAGATTGATTGGTGAGGGCGTGATTGACTGTCAGGGGTTCCTTGATTACAAAGCACAGCGGAAAGTGTGTGTGTTTACTGTGTGTGTGCCAAGATAAGGCTTTTAAAGATGAACGAGTGTGACATCAATGCGATAAGAGCCACATGAGCGGGTGCAGTTTCTGTGTGTGGTTGCATGATGCGTACATGAGCAAACACGCGTGGACACGTTTGATTTGGTACACTTGATTTACTTCTGGAGCAGGTAGGGGTCAAGTATCTTACTCAAGGGTGCTTCAGCAGGTGTGGCCTCATGAGGGATCGAATCAGGCTTTGATTTGATTGGCTCAAGGGAGTGTATGGTGGTCAGCAGGGACAAAGTTTGAGAGCAGGTAAACACCAAGGTGTGTATATAACAGATGCATTCAAATGTTATGGTCTATAAGTCACTGTCCAGTGTGGTGCGGGACCCTTGTGCTTCCTGCTCACCAGTGATAACCAGTGTGTGTGGGATCCCGGCGTCGTTGAGCATGCGCTGGATGTGGTTGTTGTAGAGGGCGAGCGCCTGTCCTTTCCCACTCTGTGGGTTCACCAGCAGCATCACCCGGCAGGGCCGCCGCACCTCGCTGAATAACAGCCCTATGGAGGTGAGAAAAGAGAGAGAGAGAGGAAGAGCAACGATGAATGATGGCGATGAGAGGAGAGAACGGTAAATGGCCATTCAACCTCACTGACCAACACTGCAAAAACAATGTCCATCTTACAAAGTCATTCAGTCTCCTGTTCAGTCTTCCAATGCAGTTTCATTTCATTTGTAGAAACATGCATTTTGAAACAAGTTCTTTCACTTCAGGTTCTTTCACTTGTTGCATTAAATTGGTGTTGAAATATTGAATGACCCCTGTCAAAGGAAAGGAAAGAAGGAAAGGAAAGAAATGCTGCATGACTGACAGACACACCAAGGGAGAAGTTATGGAGGAAGGTTATGAAGGTTTTGATGTACCTGGGATAGTTATACTTCAGTGGGAACTGCATCCACGCAGCAGCACAGAGCATGTTATGTATGTTACCTCCTTCTGTAAAACTGATCACATAAATGCATATTTGCCTGGGCATAGTGATGCACACTTAAATCCACTTCCACCTGCAAAACCTGTCAATGAAGGCAGCGGATCTATATATTTATTTGGTGTAAGTATGCTCAGTTGTTATTACATGTTGGTTTATCGTCTGTTTGACTTGTCTATATCACTTTTTTCCGCTGCTGCAACGACCCAGTTTCCTGGGATCATTAAAGTTTCCTCTAATCTAATCTAATGTCTGCAGATCCTCATAAACTGAAAGTATGTGAGATCTAGACGGCATGCTGGATGGACAGGAGATAAGTGGCTGTTGAATAAAAATAAACAAGGTCATTGATCAGTTACACAAACCCGAGCAAACCCCCGCTCCACTAAACAAATCCCCTGTGCCTTGCACTCACAAAAGCATGGACAAGCGCACAAGTGTTTCGCTACAGTGTCTGTAGTCACTTCTTACACTGCAGCGTTGATGTTTTCAAAATATTTCGGGGATCAAACAGATCTTAGCGGGTTACACAGATCTTACAAACACAGATCACAAATCACAGTCTGAAGATGAAGGTCTCTCCGAGAGGCACAGCACACCAAAGCAAGAAGAAACTGGAGGCAGCTGGCTTTCCATGGCGTGTGAGGAGGATTAAGTATTGAAACACTGCCTCCCCAGAATATTGGATTATGGTGGCAATGTGGGGGGTGCTCTTTTCAAACAGGGACCAGAGGAGGAAAGAGAGTGAGGTGTATCACTAGCTTCAGTGTTCATGCAAACTGCACCACTTTATCTGAAGGAACCTCTCCACCTGTGACTGTGGCGATTTCTACTTTTTCGATTCCCCTCCTTTGCTCCCCCCTCCTCCCTACATGTTTTTGCAGACAGCTCAGACAGGAAAAAGAGCAAATTGAGGGGTGAGAGAAGTGTGACAGAGCAGCCAGATTTGATTTGCTGCAGCCACAGAATCCTTTTCCAGGTAGGTCCGCTCCACGGTTGTACCGGCACACTCCATTAAGACCCTTTTTCTATGTGTGCCTTGCCAAGACTCACGTAAAGAGCACCATTTCTGAGAAAGCCCTGGAGTGATACTGATCTCATTTTGTGCTGCAGTCACCTGTAAAATATTTTGAAACATCAACACATTATCGGTGTTGAGGGAGGCAAAGCATCCAAACAGGTGTGACAGCTGATAAATGAGTAACGATGTGTGGATGCTCCAGGGATGAGCTCATCTAACCTAATTGGCAGGTTTTGTAAAAGGTTTTGGAAAGCCGCAGAAGTGCCCTCATGAATCAGTTGGCATGGCATCTGGCACTAAAGGCCCTGACTGTGCCCCGACGCCCACGCACACCGTCTTGTCTGACTCCGGTCCCACTTCCTCTGTGCCGCCCCGCCCCTTTTCAAAACATTCCAGAGGACACTATCTACTGTCCGTCTATGCTTTGGGTTCTCCCCCCCCTATCATTATGTGCCATCAAGGCGTGGAGCCAAAGTATGACACGGATCTAATAAAGTACACCTAAATAAATAGAAACGGAGAGAAAAATCTATTTTACAACCCTAGCCTATCTATAAATAGACATTATCCACCATACTACTCTTTATTTTAAGCCTTGGAAGGTTATCGCTCTTAGAATGAGGGTTGATGATAGCAGATAATGGGTCTGGGTTGTTTGGACGGGTGCAGCTCCACCCTGACATGCTATGCGGTGCTGCTGTCAGCCATATAAAGTCACGCACAATCTTTCTCATCCAATCGTACGGTCGGGAAAGCTAACGCAGATAGCGCACAACGAGCTATTATGACACACTATGATAGCAGAGTTGGCATACTTATCTAGACAAAGAAGGTTGTAGAAAAAAAGGTCATTATTGGCGTGTATAACTGGGGGAAGTGGAAACTACTTTAAGTTGGCACCTAATTGCATCAACAACAAACCTACAGCAATGAAACTCTGCTCTGCCGTGCGTTTCAAGTGCACTCACTTGATCCGTGATTACAGACCAGTAGTCTTCAGACCAAGAGCAGGGGGAATTGTTCTGGATCTTAATGGAAAAATCACAACTGAGGTCTTCGCCACAGGAAATGACATTTCTTTGGCATGGTTGCCTATAATAGCAATAAAGGGGCATGGTGTCTGAGAATAGCTTCGACTTGCTTAGTGCTGCATGACAAAACTCCTCCACATGCAGCAGTGCGTCAGCTTCTATTAGCCAGGCACAGAGATGACTGTTTGTTTATCTACAAACTCCATTTTTCTATTTGTCCTTGAATGCAGAGAGAGGGCGGCGCTAATCTCAGCAGCACAAAAACAGCAATCTTACAAATTAGGATTTGTCCATTTAAAAACGTCCATTCACCCAGGCGTTGTTTTATCAAATGGGAGTGGGACGGCCTGTGTCATAGTCTGCTGACTAATGTTGCAACCAAAGGATTCAAGTGAAAAACGGAAGAAAAAAGGTCTTAATGGTCAATTTTATATCATCATTGTGTCACCGCGGCTTTTTGACGACTCATACTTGAAGAGCGGTGATGACCTATGGATGTGTCAGTCTCCCACCCTCGTGTCTCACTCGAACTTCCCCTGTCAGCAGTGAAGCATGACACAGCGTTTATTGTCTTATTAAGACTGCAATAGCAAACTTTATGGGGAATGAAAAAGGTGCGAGGCTTTTGTCACGCTCAGCTGGGCCCAATATGTTGAAGCTCTGAGGGGAGTATTCCCGATGTGTCTAGGTTTGGGGGAGAAGAGGGGCTGGGGTGTGTGTGTGTGTGTGTGTGTGTTTTACGTCGGGATCCACCACTAAGCAAACAGTTGTTTGAGAATGTGAGTAAAATGATTATTGTCTATTAAAATTCATTGTGCATGAGTGCATTTTCTGCTCTACAGTGTTGGAGTACATTTACAGTTGTACCTCCCTCTCCAGCCTTTCCTGTTCAGTGACCACAAAAAATGCACCTATGCACAATGAATTTTAATAGACAAAACATTTTACTTGCACTCTCAACCATTTCTCACCTCCACCATATTACAGCACCTTGAAGCAACTTTTTTTTTTTTTTTATGGGTCCGGGCAGGTCAGGGACCATGACTCATCGATAAATCCTGTCAGGTCTGTCAGGGTATCACGGTGTTTACCTCTGGGTTGGACTGCAGAAAACCATATCTGCCTAACTGCCATTCAAAGGTGCACGTTTATGAGTCACAATAGAGGTGGTGGTGATATCTGACTGACATACTTTGCTTTCTTTCATTTACAGTGACATACATTATCAGCTTTATCAGATGGCCCCATTCGTGCAAATCAGTCTATTACTCACAAGTCGTGATGAAAAGGCACTCCAAAATGAATGACCTCTAATCTGAGCTTTCAGTGTGCTTTAGCCCTGTAACCTTCATCACAGTATAAAGGAAATGTGTATAATTCAGGCGTATGTCGATGTTTTCACGCCTGTCGCTCCGTGGTGCTGGTGGTGGCTCGAACCCCCCATGAGGAGGGAATCCAGTTTCCACATTAAAGGGATTAATGGCTCAACGTGTATTTGGCCTGGTACTGATACTCCCCCTGTAATATGGCAGATTTGGCCAATCACAACCTGCAAAACAGCAGCTTTGTCCCAGGCCATTTACAACAGCATAACAGCGACTGAGGTGAACTTTGCTACCCTAGCGAGTGTTACAAAGTGTCGTGTGATAACTGATTTGGGTGTTTTTGTTTTATTTTTACACATAATTTTACTGAAATTGAAAGGTCATGAGGTCATTCATGTATTGATTAACTTCCTTTGAGCTTAGGTCTCAGGGAACGCTTTCAAAAACGATCAAAAATGCAACGGGGAAAGCCCAGCCAGTTTTGAAAACAGTTTTGAGATCCTCATCTGATAGTAGCGCTTAGCTTCTAACCAGGCTTGAAGAGGACACTGCAGTTAACTGCATACCAGGCTCGACCTCATGATAGCAATTCGGAGATACGACACAATGGGTGGGATGTATCAATCATGTTTAGCGGTTCCCGTGTGGGTGACCTCCACTAAGACGTCATCATTCATAATGAGACGTTGGAACATGAATGCTAACACAAGACGTATTTTATGGCCTATATACTGTACTATAGTCAGTGGTGGAAAATAGAGATGTAGGTAAACAAGGATCTGCACCAGCATCAACAAAAATCTATTATATTTTGAGAAAAGCAGTCATTTCTGTTTTCTTTTCCCTTCAAAGACCTTATCTTCACATAACTTACATCAGTTTGAGATGATGTTTTATTATGTTCATTATTAGTATTATGTGTACTATGCATTCCTACCCTCCACTACATCCCTGACTATCGTGAATTCCTCTGTGAGGCTTGCTACAGTGAGTTGATCAACTGTTGTCCACAATGTTGTCTGCACAACAGAGTGGAATCTGTTCAACCATGTAAGCAGATCTTTGCCGAGCCAGACCGCAAAGGGTGTGGAGTGAGGAGGAGGAGGAAGAGGAGGAGGTGGCGGTGGTTAGCTTTCTGTAGATCTATATTGAGAAAGAAATTTTAAAAAAAAGGGACAGAGTAGAGATGTATGTATTCAGTTAAATCACCCCGTATTGTCCACTCCAGTTGTCCGTACAGTATCGTGTTGGAGAGAGATGCATGGAGTGTGAGAAACGACAGAAAGGCAGAGCGAGGAGGGAGTGGAGAAGATGTAACCACCGTCTGTCCCTCTGTGGACTGGTGTGTCCCATATGGGTATTTTAGGCTGCAGGGTCAAATTAGGGAGGGGAGGTTAGATTGGCGAATGAAAACAAACTCCAAAGCAAAAACGTTCCTAGACGGTCGGCCAATTACATCGCCACTAATTTAATGTTTAGAGCCAGTTTGTTTTCAATGGGAGCTCGAGTTTATACTTTAAATTAGCGACAGCCCGGTTGGCCCTGCCTGTGCGTTTCTGCAGTCTAACAGGACTTCATCCTTTAGGTCTACTGGTCAGTTTTAACTCAGAGCCTTCTGATTACATGCAATAAACACTCAAATCAGATTACAACACACCAGCGGGCTCAATCCACTAAAAGACAAAAAGCACAGTCTGCCAGCGTGTGGAGGAAACAGACTTCCCACCACAAAAAAGGCCACAACCACATGTTCTTTTACCAGGCAGAGACGGTGACTTTCTCTTGAGGGGAACCAGCTGCTCTGCAGGCTGAATAGTCAGTTAGTGGTTGTTGCTGTCGGCGTATCAGTGAATGACTTGAGAGACCATTTCTGAGAATAGCAAACTGGGTGAGTACCGCTTGCTCTGAAGCGTGCTTTTTTTCTGCCTGGTGATATACAGGGCGTGGACAAAATAAAGGAAACACCTTACAATAAATGAACGTCAAGAACCAGATGAGGAGCAGGGCCACCCTCGGCCTTCAGAACAGCTTCTGCCCTTCTTTGAACGCCGTCGTCCAAGTCCTGAACTGTACGAATGTTACATTAAATACGTTTTTCAGTTTTTGTAACTGATGCACCTGCAGTTCAGGCTTCTGACTATTTGTTTCCATATATAAAACTGGTGAATGTCAGACCTCTTTAAAAGCTGATGCATACTGTGAATTGTGTTTTGGTTACTTCAAGGTCCTTTTTTCAGGTTGCTGTCATTCTGTCCACCCCCTGCATACAGCTAGTCATTCATTAGTTTGAGATGTGGACCTTCTGTTACAACAAGCAAAAGTTGGACGAAGTTTGATGCAAAATTTCACAGGATTTGCGCTGTTTGTCTTCAATCTGAGAGAAAGGGCATGACGTTGTCAGCACTGACACAGTGCTGCTGTGACTCCCCAGAGTCCAGGAAACAGAGACAGAGATAGAGACAGAGAGAGAGAGAGAAAGCAGAGGTCTTGACAGCATGTCTTGTAGAAAACAAGGGAGAGTCCTCAGGGAAAGGACTGCCGCTACCACTGCTGTCTCCCTTCTAGCCACACACACACCCACACACACCCACACACACCCAAAATATTCACAAACCTCTGGTATTTCAGAGAAAATGAATATGGGACTGTGTTGATACACTTATGGTAAGCTGATAATATCATATCTGTTTCTCCCTTTGGCAGCAAGACAGACACACAACTATGATAGAAGTCCACTGTGCTTTCCAGTGTAAGAAAATCAGGAGGTTCCATCATTTCTGTCTGTGGATGTGATTCTTGATAAAATGTCACTCACATGGTTTCTCAGCTCCTCACACCCAGCAAAGACGTACTGCAGCTCTATTGGCCCAGTTTACCTCACATTCAACATGAGTAGTGAATATGAAATCCCCATTACACTGTAGATGAGTCGACAGCAAGAGGAAAAACTTCAGCTCACTGCTCCAATGCTTGTGCTGCATCTCCATAGTGGCGGTGCGGGGCGAACAGTCAACCAGATGTTCCTATTCTGTCTGCAGACACAATTTGGTGATGAACGCTGAATTTCCCCAACTTTTTTACATGAACACATTACAAGACAAGATTTTTCATAAATGAAATGAAATGTTGAAAATGAAAGCATGGCTGAAAATCACCTCAGCAATAAGTGAGTGTGAATGCAGCGTTTCACTCATTTCAAGATACTCAAATGTGTAATAGTGTATTTAAGTGTTCCCATCATGCTCCCTGGCTCACTGAAATGACAAGGAGTTTTATAATAATAATAATAATAATAATAATATGAAGCACTGGTGTGCTTGCCTGGTGAATTTTCATGTTGTGGCACATTTACTGGGAGGCACAGATTCTCCAGGTAAATTATAGAGTTTCTGGACAACGAGCAATTTAACAGAAGGACGACAACACTAACCTCACCAAAATCAAATTCCATTTGATAATGCTGCATATTTGTTTGACATCGACTTGCTTTACCTTTGAGGTCTGTGTATTTGATTCCATCTCATCCTGTGGTCACAAATCCCTCCCCGAACCTTCCTGTTTAACAGACAGCCATTGTAGAAGTGCTACTTGTTGCTTTGCTGATGTTCTGCTGCTCTGCTCCAGAGAGTAATTGTATTGAAACTCCTGCAGTACTTATGTAGGATGGTTGAAAGGTGACTTTCTCTTATACACTGCACTACAGTAGACTATTCAAATACTAAGGAGGTTCTCTCTATCCTTTAAACAAATTACACAATGCGATATAAACCTCTTCCTATTGCTTGCACCTCTGAAAGTGTGTGTAGAGCATGGAAGCCATTGTCCCTGCCTGGACTGTGTCTTGGCCAGAGGTAATGTATTACTAATAGCGGGCCTGGTTTCTGCTGCTAAAAGGAGCCGAGCCAGTCCCCCGAGAATGTGGAGCAAAGTGTGTCCTATCTTACTTTCCATCACTATTTCCGTGAATTTCAGGCTGCCCAGGCAGCATCTTTCTGTCACGCTGCTTTAGGACAGGCCGTGATCACAGTGACGATTTAGAAGCTATTTAAAACAAATGTCGTGCCTCGCCATGTCCCCGCTGCACAACTTGGTTTCAGCTCAAAAACAGTTTTATTTGAATGAAGGTGGCACTCTTTGTTCATGTTCAAATGGGCTCTATCTACAGTAGGATATAGCAATCTGACTGCCAGCGATGATAATCAAGGTTTCATAGGACAGGGGTGACGTTGTAATGATGTCATCAGCAGACCAACTGTGCATCATTCAAAGCGAATTGAGAAAATTCATTTATGTATGCAGTGGCGGATAAAAATACCTTTGCTTTGCATCTCAATTGCCCTTCAATTCGTTTGATGAAGGCTAGAGTTCGACTGATACCGGTTTTTGAAGGCCGATACTGATATTTGATATTTTCTGGATTGAAGCTGCTATATTCAATGCTAAAAATGATGCCAAAGACTTCCAAAACAGTGTTTCAGTTGTACACAGCAAAAAGCGGACAACACTAAACGTGGAAGGTGACTCATCGAGCTGAGTAAACCTAAATGAATCCATTCCTCAGAGATCTTCCCATTAGCGGGTGTATGGTTGCTGTGGTTACATAGACCAAGTCCCCCCTTTATCTGCTGAAGTGTCTGGGCCTATTGTAGGGAGCTGAACTTCTGCCTGCCTCTGGTTCACTTCTGCCAATTGTAATCCATTACAGATTACTTGATATAAGGAAACTACTAACTGGGCAGTTCCCATTCTGAAAAACGTGATATTTATTCATTGTCTTCCTTATAAGAACATGATTCTGCACGCAAATCTTTTCAACAAGAATTATACAAACGTTTATGTCTTATGGTTGCTTCGATCGCAAAACCTATTGCTTCATTTTGTTGATACAAAACGTGTCTATGAAAAATCACGCTAGCCACCTAGCCGCTAGTAAACCAGTGAGTGGTCTTGGTTAACTTCCGCTTTGCTCCCTATTGGACATCCACATTTGAATTATAGGCAATGACCTGGTGCTCTTATCCGGAGGGACTTCCAATCAATGAGTGCAAGCAGTAGAATGAGGAAGCATTGGAGTAAATCAGCACCACTATAATAACTTTCTCATCTCCATCAATTACAATACATTCAGGAAGCATTATCACTGTCGGTATCAATATATTTGTCATTAAGAAATAAGGTCGGCGGGATCTGACAGTGTTTTGTGACTGAGCAGATGTAGGTAACCCCCAGGCCTCTGTGGGCTCAATTCCCATCCTCCCCACCAGCATAGGCCCACTGGATGGTAATACATTGTTATGCTTTGTGACTGGGCAGTTGCTGCAAAGTGCACACACCAGATCACAGCCTTGGGTGATTGATTTGATCGGTAGTGACCCCTCAGCTTCATCTTCTGATCAACAGCTCACTGTACGGTCTAACGCTGTCTACAGCTGGAGTCCATTTATCAACCAACAGGGTTCAATACTATTTGCGTAATACTTTGCAATGCAACTTAAGAGTCATTTGTAGCCGTCAGAGCAGAGACAGCGTGTCTGGGGAACTCCAGTGTCTGGGGAAGCAGTATTGATGCCGTGATCAGGAAAGTGGAGTTCATCTCTCTGCCACGCAACTTGAGCGTGTCATCTATTAGTACAGAGGAGCCCTGCTGGGCCAACCTGAGCGTGTGCAAATACACCTAAGGTAGTTTGTGTGTGTACATTAGACAAGCTGACCCAATATTGATAGAACGATCAGAAGGATAGAGTTGGCTTCTTCAGATAACAAAAATGTCGGCCACAATACATCTTTCCTCTAAATGTCAGAAGCAAGGGGGTTTGGCAAAACTAGACGCGTTCTGAATAATTCTGTGGGAGCCGGGGAAGCCAATCCAACACATCCACCAGTATTGATGGAGAGGTCAGAGCGACAGCACTGGCCTCTTTTAGACTAATGGCTAAGTGACATGGAGCTCCTGAACATGATTTACCACAGTATTTGGTTCACAAGGCCTTGGGCAGTAGGAGTAATGTAGACTGTCTTTTAAATCAGAATACCACAAGGTACACTCCATGGCCAAAAGTCAGTGGACACCCCTACTAATTACTGAGTTCAGGTGTTTCAGCCACACCCATTGCTAACAGGTGCCTAAAATCCAGCACATAGCCATGAAATCTCCGTAGACAAACATTTAGAATGGGTCGTAAAGAACTCAGTGACTTTAAACGTGGCACTGTCATAGGATGCCACCTTTACCACAACTCAGTTCGTGAAAATTCTGCCCTACTAGATGAGCCCCGGTCAACTGTAAGTGCTATCATTGTGAAGTGGAAGCGCCTAGGAGCAACAACAGCTCAGCCACGAAGTGGTAGACCACGCAATCTCAGAGCAGGGCCAACGAGTGCTGAAGCCAATCATCTGTTGCAGCACTCACTACAGAGTAACAAACTGCCTCTGGAAGCAACATCAGCACAAGAACTGTGCGCCGGGAGCTTCATGAAATGGGTTTCCATGGCCGAGCAGCTGCTCGCAAACCTCACATCACCATGTGCAATGCCAAGCGTCAGCTGGAGTGGTGTAAAGCATGCCGCAACTGGACTCTGGAGCAGTGGAAACGTGTTCTTTGGAGTGATAAATCACGCTTCACTATCTGGCAGTCTGATGGACGAATCTGGGTTTGGCAGATGCCAGGAGAACACTACCTACCGGAAAGCATAGTGCCTACTGTGAAGTTTGGTGGAGGAGGGATCATGGTCTGGGGCTGTTTTTCAGGGTTTGGGCTTGGCCCCTTAGTTCCAGTGAAGGGTAATCTTAATGCTACAGGATACAAAGACATTTTAGCCAATTGGGCGCTTCCCACTTTGTGGCAACAGTTTGGGGAAGGCCCTTTGCTGTTCCAGCATGACTGTGCCCCTGTGCACAAAGCGAGGTCCATAAAGACATGGTTAGACGAGTTTGGTGCGGAG
>OOFE01022555.1:8738-18910 GCA_900323365.1 Monocentris japonica | reverse complement strand
GCCCAATCGAAAGGGAAACTTGTTACTGGCCTTTGCTGATGCAAACAAAGTTCTTTTCACTGCAACTGCTGAGAGAATTAAAAACCACACAGCACTTTTTCCCTCGCACTGTGTCTCATTATTTATGGGACTCAAAGCTTCAGTTTCTGCATGCAGCTTCGGAGCACCACTGGAAAAAGAAAAGGAGGAAAAGGGGGGGGAGGAAAATAAAAACACAAATATCTCACTCACATTGTTTGTTGGGCCCCTACTGTCAGTCATGTCTGGTCCCACATATTGGAGCAGCATGGCCTCTTCTGAAACTGGCAGTAGAAACCCAGATCCTCTGACACTGTAACACCAATCTGCGATGTCCGGTGCAGTCTGGGGGTTATTTTGAGATGAAGTGTTGTAATTTATTTTTTTGGTGTTCCTACTTTCCCCTGAACCTGCCTCGTCTACTTCTACTCCAGTTAGTGATTTCCCATGCTTCCCAGAATCCCTTTTGACAACCCTCAAAGAAGAGTCGTGAACTATAAATATAGCCAGCTACCCAACTAGTTCTTGAACATTGGGGCGTGTCTATGATCGTGGCCAATTCAACATGTCTTGTGGATACATTGCATTCTGGTCTACCTTGGCGACTGTCTGTGGAGAAATTGGTATCTCTTCCTCTTCTCTGATGGATTTCTCCCTGTATGACTGTTGAACGTCGGTCTAGAAAGAAGCCCTTGCTTTTTGATTCTGAGGGGCTGACACCAAAACCTGACGCTTACTGTAGATCGCTGAAAAAAATGCATTGTAGCTGCACTGGAAATATCTTGACATGACATCATGTTGTCTACGTTTGGCCATCTACAGGAATAAGAAAAAGACACCACCAAACAACAAAACGGGCATGGTACATTTCAATAGCTGTTTTTTAACAGTGTTAGTGTTTTAGGGTGGATTTTTCCTTTAACCGCACCCCAGGCGATGGACATTGCTTGGGCTCCTGGCAGGTTGGGGATATTGTCCCTGGCCCTGCATCAAACCCACCACCGCTGTTTGGATGATAAATCTCAAACACATTCAGCGGTATGCTGTAAAAAAAAAAAAAAAAAAAAAAAAAAAAAAAAAAAGAATACTGGCCTTGCTGGGTATATCATTTTTAATAAATTGGCTCCCCCAGAGCACATAAGCAGCTTTGGGCAGACTATAGTCAGACACCTTCTTAAAGCAAGGCCCCACAGGTGAGTAGGGAAATAAAACTTTCATCCTATCAGATGTTGAAAGACACTTTTTTTCAGTATTACTATTTTCCTGTTTCATTTTATTGACTAACTAAATAGTTGGTCATTTACAGAGGGATTGTAAAAAACTGTTTTGGTGATTTCATTACAAAATACTGTGTATGGTAAAAATAATTTTTTTTTCATGTAAGATCCTGCATAAAATAGAAATGACAAAAGATATCAACAATGCTTCTGTTTTTGTTTCAAATCAGTAGGTAATATCTAGTGACCATATCTACAAGTTGAGTTGAGAAGTTTTGCATTGAAGGAATGTCATTTTAAGATTTGTTTTATTATTCAGCTGATATAAATTTCTCAACAAAGATAATTTCAACCAAAATCACCATTTTCACTTGTGGTGCCTCATCTAGGAAGAGACCTCACGGGTTTAAAGGAGCCCTGAGGATGCTGGACCATGTCACAGTATCTAGGAGCAGTGACTTACCTGAGCCTCTACAAGCAGAGTGCAAAGTAACATCAAGCAAGATAGGGAGGTGGGTTATCTCTCCTGAAGAATTTGTAGTTATATCTTAAAAGGACATCTTGGAACAAGAGGAACAAATGAACAGTGCATTTTTAAATTTCTCACAAGTTTTAAGTGTACATTTGTTTGAATTCAATACATTAGTTTGCATGGTAGTAATGCACACTATTGCTTTGAAAGGAACTAGAAATACCTAGACTGTCATCATTTGCAATCTGGTGCAACCTTGCAGCTCCTCCAAGGTGCATGAATCAAAATGAACCAAAAGAATGGAAAAAAATTAGCTACTCTTGGACAGCTGACAAAACTCGGTACAGCTTGGTGGATCACAGTCATTGAACAATGCAATGATAAGCACATATGGAATCACACGTGCATGAAATATGTAGCAGTCATTGTAAATTGCTCTAGATAAGACCATTTGCTAAATGCTTAAAATATTAATGTCAGTACATTTGTCCGTGCACCATTGTGGGCCCACACAAACCTTAGTGCACTGTAAAATGAAACTTGGCAGAGCCCCATGGGAGAATCTAATATGGAAGTCTGATGATCTGAGCAACAAGGCTTTATCAAAGTTTCCATCTTTCAAGTTGCCAAAATGTACGGGAAATATGAGGGTGATGTCAGTGGCTTCTGCCTCACTGCCATATATGAATGTAGCCAATTTGGATAAAATGCTTTGGATCTGCAAGTCCAAGGGAAGGCCCATAGGGAAGTTCACCAGCAGGGTCCCGCCTGTACAGTGATGATTTGGGTCGGGGCCACGGGGTAAGATGTCCTTAACCTATCAGATTGATGAACGCTTGGAGGATACACCTAAGACTTCTTTTGTTTATTGGCTTTGGAGAACCAACCCTCAGGTCCTTGAAGCGGTTCCATGTGCTTTGATCCAGTTTGACAGTGAAGCAGAGCAAAGTCGGGAAAATGAGAGCGAGCAGAGCAGGGTGAGCTTTAGGTTAAAGAAACTGGTGAGCAGACAGAGCCGAGACCCTGCTAAAGGTTGATCGAGCCACCGCCTCATACAGACTACTGAAAAATGAAGTGGGCTCATCTAAAATACTGCGAAGAGGTCGACTGACCGGATCAGCAAATACAATAAATTTGATCCAAAGTCAAGAGGTTATTTAGGCTCAGTTTGCTGAAATCTTGACAGCAAAATACCTGAAGCCTAATTGTCACAAGCATATATTTGATTTCCTGAGAAAAATGTCTATCAGGGAGAGGTTTCATTTAATACACTTTCTGTGAACCTACAAATCAAATCAAAATGTATTTGTCACATGTGGTCATCAATGTACAATGAAATGCTTTGACACTGACATCTTAGATTGTGCTGATAAAAAAAGTGAAAGGATAGCATAACAATAATAATATATAGAAATGAACATTATGAAATAGTGGACATTATAAGAGTGGAATGTGCCAAGAATATATACATGATGGGTGCTGTACAGTTAGTTCAATAAAAAAATAAAAATAATAACAAATATATATATAACTATGGTATAATGTATATCATGTAATATAATATATAAATAATATATATAATCTTATAATATATATAGTATATATAATGTAAAATACAATGTAAGGTGCGAGTATCACAATGTTGTCAATGTTCTACTTGGTAACTTAGTTCTCAAGGGCATATTGTACAACACAACTGTAAAACATTACAAAAAAAAACTCTAAATAAACTCTAAAACTCTAAATAAATACCTAAATAAATACCTTAAATCACTTATCATCGATGACACTAAACACATGAAAAACATGACAGATGTCATTGATGGAGCACAGTGGAACATGAGTAACGTGAGTTCCCCATCCACGGGAGCGTCCGTGGCTCAAAGCCAGTAGATTCCCTCTCAATCCGAACCACTGAGTTCCAAGTGGAGAGTTGTGTTTTCGTTGCAGGTATCCCAATCCGGCAGCTGCCCAGTGAGGATTCATTTGCAGAGTTGTCCTAAGTCATCCTTAATGAGAGCAGCCATCCAGCTGAGTTGGGCTGGAGTACTGGGGCTCACAGCCACCGAGGAGAGGGGAGAAAAGTAGGGTTTATCATCCGTGTTAGGGGGTAGAAGGGGCTGGGGGTGACTTTTGGCTTGAATTATGAGTTATGATCACACTAACTAGCTTCTTCAATTAGGATTTTCTGTAGGTGGCGCCTTTTTCCTTGTCTGTTCAGCCACGGTGGCTATCGCTACTCATGCTGACTGCCCAGTTCTTCTGTTTATTCCAAACAAACCGCAAGTATAAAACGCATCACTTCCAGTGCGCCAGATTTTTCCCAGGAAAGACCTACCTGACATGTAAAAGCTTTCATGAACTGGCTATAGGTTGAATCGCTATTGTGTTGTAGCAATCAGCGATAGAGAGCATCCAGGTTTATTTATATGAAAGATTTATTACTTTTTAAGTGGCGAATGCTGGCACCAAATCTCTTGACATTTTTTGCTGGCATCCATGTGATTCCGTTGTTACGTGAGAAGAGTGGGGAGTTGAGTGAGGACTGGTCTCTTTTCCTTTGTCTTCACTGTTTTTTCTTGATATACTTTGCCTCATTTCATTTTCCATTTCTGTATTTACACTGCTTCCTGTTTTTTTCTTCCCCTTGTTGATAAGCTCATGAAATGCAAGCTTTTATAATGGCCTTGTGACAGTATCTTCCCATCTCTTAGCTGCCAGCTGTTACGTCGATATTTTCTCTTGGCAGTAGTCTGGACCAACAGCACCCCTTTCTTAAGGCGACCACCCAGCCAGCTACTGCTCCTGATATGCAGGGTGTTAAACTGGGAAATAACCTGCAGGATTACAGGGGGGAAAAGTGTTCAGATGGTAGACTACTGTCTTATTCTGTTGTTGGTGTTTGGATTGGATTTGGATTTTCCGGCTCAGTTTGGATCTTAAAAGAGACAAGATATCTTTTAAGCAGCGTTGTCAAGTCTTTCTTTCCCTATTTGCACTTGGTTTTCTTTGTTCGTTCTGCATTTAAAAGGTGTAATTATGAGTAGCAGGACCTTCTTCAACCCTGTGGGCCAAGTTACTCCATCAATACCTCTTTGATTCAGACAGTGGCTCTTTTGAGGAAAGTAACTAACAGAACACACATCGGCAGATACTGTTTCTCAATAAAGGAAACGTTTGCCTTGGCCTTTATGGAAAAGGCTGACTCCTACCCAGTCCTCCCTCTTCCTATTCTAACAACGTCCCAGGGAATGTAGACGTTTACACGACACATGCAGAGATCTTGCCCCAATCACGGTCTGAAAAAAAAAAAAAAAAAAAGGTTTTCGAAAGAACCGGGGTAGCTGGTTCATAAACCGGACACAGGGAACGTTCCTCTTGTGGAAGGAAAGGCGCTTCAAAGAGCGATTTATAACAGAGTACTATAAACTTGGGAGAAAATGACCACCCGCAGCAGAGCCACAACCTGAGAATTGCTGAACAAACAGTAAATGCAGGGACGAAAGCAAAGAATTACTTAATTCTCCACTTAAAACATAAACCGTGAAATGGATTATTATGCACATAGAAGCACTAAATTACGCCGGTGTCAGGTCACACCAGCGCTTTCGCACAGCTCGAAAGTTACCATCTGATTACTTAGAGCTGTGCCAGTCTCCCAGCCGGCTGACAATTTACACTGTACTGTATATATTTACACTGTATATATTTCTCTGTAATGGTTCCCATGCATTTGAAACTCTCAAAGAGACACTTGTGGAAGAATCCGAAAGCCTGCGCCTCGAGTTCCCCCCCAAAAAAAGTGTCTTTTGACAGATCTTAGTGGTGTTATCTGAAATCTGGTTGTTGAACTCTAACATGGGGGCTTTGGGTAATTTACCAGAAAGGAAAAATATTGGCTTTAGGTATTCCACTATAATTCAATTTCATGTTCATGCGCACAATCCCCCAAGACCAAGCTTTTACTCTGTAATACATTTCTAGACATTTCGCCCAATGCCCCTTTCCCAATGGAACTTTTAAGATTTTAATGCTACGACGGGTCAAATTGATTCAAAGGCGCTTTTAAGAGGATATGGCAATCAAATTTCTTGATGTCATAGAAGAAAATAAATGCTTTTAAGGCAGAGTGGGCAGTCCACCCACTTTTAAGATTTGATTTGTTTTCCCATTGAAGTGAAGACAGAAAGACAGAAAAGTGAAAGAGAAACATTACAGTATAGAAAAGGAGTGAGCCACCAGGGACAGCAATGCCTTCTTCAGCGAAGAGGTCATGCTTTTGTAAGAAAAAAATAGCATACTCATCCAATCAGTTCTATTTATGTGGTATCTCCATTTGAAGAATTAAGTCTGAACTCCACCCCCCAAGGCCTTCTGAATCTTGACTGAATCCTTTGGCTGTTTAACTGAATGGGGCCTTTATTTTGAATTATTTGGATTAATGTGCGTACTCTAAGGCTACAAAGTTGTAGTCATCAAACCAAGACTCATGAACAAACTGAATGAGACGGCAAAAGCTAGCTGCAAAAGGTAGCATTCATTGAAAATAAACTGATCAGTGGACCGATTTCAGAGCTTCCCATCAACCACAACAATGGATGCAGCTGTTCCGACATGTTTATTCCTGTCATCTTTCAAATAAAAGTTGTAGAGGACTGGAAAGCTATGACTAATGTGATGTAATGATCGTTTGTTGCTGGAAATGTCTAGCGAGGGTCTGCAGGCTAATTGACAAAAAGACAGCTGGCTAAGTTGTTTTTCACACTATTTCAGTTCCTAGGTAAAGGCAACATGCTTTCAGACTTTATCATGCAGAGCTCAGTGTTCTCTGCTGGTTGCCGAAAGGCATTCTGGGAAATCACTTACAGACGTAGAAGGAGACGAGGCAGGGTGAGAGAAAGTGTGTGCACCAAAAAAGGTAAATTACAACAATTCATCACAAAAAAACTCCTGGAATGCATTGAACATCACAGATTGATGATATACATAGAACAGTATATGTAACAGTATCCGAGGGATTGTGACTCATTTTCTGCAAAAGCCTCCTGTCCTCATGCCTCGCTTGGTGTGGTCCCAATGACGGATTATGATATGACTCTAGCTGATTGTGTCCCTGGTGACCTCTGCCCTTGGCATCTCATCCAAGCCCGATCTCTTCGGGCAGCTCTTTTCTGAACTCCTCATCCTGTCGTCCTACTGATCCGGGCCAGCCGCCTCTGTCGAAGGCTCTGCAGGAAACAAGAAATATAAATAACAAAACTGAATCTGAGAATGTTTGGCACCACCGCTCACCTCCACATATTACTTTTGCATTTTCCCTTGGCAGCGGCTTATCTTTGGCTTCAAAAATACGTTAGTAGTGGGGAGACGGTGGACGGGGCCGTGACTTGATGCATCGCCAACAAAACAAAAGATTCTGCTGAGGGAGCATCGCACACCTGTGGACTTCAAGAGGCTGTGGTGGCTGCTGTCCAGTTATTGCTTCTACAAAAGAAATACAAATTTTCCGATTTTGGAATTGATTCACCGTTTTGACTTGACTGACCTAAATGCAAATAGGAGACGGCTTGGTGGAGCAACAACCTTTTCAAACTTCGCTCTGTAAAGCTGCGTTGTGTTTTCATTCTGCATGTCTTGAAGGAAATTGACTGCAATATGTATTGAGTGTAGTTACATAAAATGAAGCTATGTTCATTAGTCACAATGACCATGTGGGTGGTCAAAATTTGCAGTGCAGTAAATACATATCACCCACCCCCCTTCTCCATAGCATGCTCTTAAATAGAAGTTTAAGGATTTTTAGAAGCTTAAATTGTACTTGCAACTTATTTGTACCCTCTTAGGAATACACTGAGATTTTGGGAGATGCTAAAGTGTTAGGGCCTACCACTCAGACATCCATCCAGCCATCTATTTTCTAGCTGCTTATCCAGGTCAGGGTTGCCGTGGCAGCAGGGCAAGCAGAGCAGCCCAAGACCATTTCCCCCAGCAACTTCCTCCAGCTCCTCCTGGGGATCCCCAATTGCTCCCAGGCCTGCTGGGAGATAAAGTCCCTTCAGCATGTCCTGGGTCTACCCCGGGGTCTACTCCAAGTGGGTGGTGCCCGAAACACCTCCAAAAGGAGGCGTCCAAGTGCCCGAACCACCTCAACTGGCTCCGTCTAAATGTCGAGGAGCAGCGGCTCGAGACCAAGGTCCTCCCGGATCACTGAGCTCCTCACCTGATTGCTAAGAGTCATCTCGGCCATTCAAAAAGGTTCCAAAAGGTTTTGATTCATCAATCAGGATTATTATGACTTTGAGATCAGGATACTGAGTGTGTTTGGGTTATTAATTCCAGGCGGTTAATAGAAATGTTATTTCTATCCAAAATCATCACATCAATACTCCCCGCTTAGTTCTGAAGCCTCGGGGAGGGATAACAATATGGAAAAATATATCTGCCAGGTAATCAAAAGGACATACCTCCCAAAAGAAAACATTGTGATTCTCAGGTTGCTTGTATTGAACATTGTTTTTTACTGGCAATCAATTCATTACTTTGTGACGATTAGCTTCTCTGCATTAACAAGATTTTCCCCCAGCTACGTTTCCTGAAAAAGAAACCCACTGAACACACTCAAAGAAGATGGAAAATGACTTGACCTGTACCTCATCTTAGACATGAGTGTGCACACAATTTTTCCAAAGAAAATGCAAGTATTTACACTGGAATGCTAATGCCATCCATCTGCTGTATTTCCTGGTTCTACTTCATGTTTATTGTGTATTTTATTGTATTTAGGCCTTGTATTTGATATTTTTATGCTTTTATGCTGCTGCCACCCTAGAATGTGCCCCCAGAGATCAATAAAGTATCTATGTATCTATCTATCTATTCAGCTATCTATCTATCTATTCAAGTTGTTTTATTTTCCTAGGGGAGAGAATTATGGGGATGATTCAAATTAAAACAAGGAATTACCAACCAAATATCTTCTGACACAAGGTCAGAACAAATGAGTGCAGAAGTGAATCAGTGAACTGCCCCTGCAAGGTAAAATAAAGGTAAAGTACAGCTTAAAAACTTCAATTGCAAATGCAGGGAGCAGCTCAAACATTAAATTCTCTCTGGGTAAAATTGGATAAAAGGCAGCCCTGATGCTGAGGGATGTGATTCAGAGATTGTGACGGGCACACTTGGCCGTACCGTGAGCCTGCATGCATCAATGTGTTTACTGTTCTCCTATGTCACTTTGGAACAGCGAGGCCACCAGCAACAAGCCAATTTACTGACATCACCCGCAAAATAATACTACTTATGAGAATACAAGCCCCGCCCTGAACCCTGGACCCCGGCTTCCTTGTGCTTAATTTAGTTCAGGGCCCGCTTCCCTCTGAATCAGTGCGTCCATTATGAAAAACCTCTCAAAGTATGTATTCATGCGTCGCTAACCTTCCAGCACGTTACCTCCTTTTTCCACACGATTCCACACTTCAGTTGCTTTGCTACAGACTACACATCATTACCACTGCACCCAACCACAACAGCAGCGGCCTGCAGAGGGCTCTCGTTGGCAGGCGCGAGAGCATGCACCGGCTCTATATTGCATTTTCATTTAGTCAGATGAAACAAGAGTGGGCTCAAACCCTGGCGTCCGAAGCAGGAAACTTCCTCCAGTCACCCCTAGAGGATAACAGCCCCGGGGGGCCGAGGGGGAACGCGTCCGAGCCAACGAGGTCTAAGGCAGGCCTACTGTTGATGAGAAAATAACAAGCTGGTTACAAGTGGAAGGCAAAATGTGCTGGTAGTCTATTTGCAGCATTAAAAATAAATGCAATCACTTGAACTTCATGAAGTTTAAAAATAAAATTTGACTATGGGTTACAAGTTATCACTCATTATTTCCAGGTAAAAATAAAAAAGAGGATATTGACACAAGGTTTCAAAATGCAAAGAAAGTGTCAGAAATCAGGCCTGCCGTTGAGTATGGAGACAAAAAGATAAAGGAGTCATGAACTCATGTCTCTACCTCTGGTAAACAACACTGGCTAATTTGGCACATTCAAGTTCACAGATAAAGGAAATGCCTTCATAAAACTGAATAACCCAAAAAGCTGAACTCCAACCTGATTGGACTCATTCAACACTGTTATTGAATCGAGTTTTAGAAATATACTCAAAACCAGAGAATACTAATATCACACATTAGCAACTTGGGGGAATATGAGGTGCAGAGGGCACAAGTCTATTCTGTTACACACACACACACACACACACACACACACACGAGCGGAGGTGACAACTTGCAGTCTGACTTTTCCCAACATTACGTCGTCCTCAGAGACAGACCACACAGGCTGAAGGCCGTTTAAAGGGAGCAGAGAAGAATGTCAGACATCTTTCATCTGCTGATGGAAAAGCAGAGTGAGTTGAAAGAGGAGGAGAGGTTGAGTCTCTGTGTGTAAAAAAAAAAAAAAAAAAAA
>OOFE01022551.1:36640-66719 GCA_900323365.1 Monocentris japonica | reverse complement strand
CAGCATACCAAGACATTTTGGACAATTTCATGCTCCCAACTTTGTGGGAACAGTTTGGGGATGGCCCCTTCCTGTTCCAACATGACTGCGCACCAGTGCACAAAGCAAGGTCCATAAAGACATGGATGAGCGAGTTTGGTGTGGAGGAACTTGACTGGCCTGCACAGAGTCCTGACCTCAACCCAATAGAATACCTATGGGATGAAATAGAGCGGAGACTGAGAGCCAGGCCTTCTCATCCAACGTCAGTGCCTGACCTCACAAATGCGCTTCTGGAGGAATGGTCCAAACTTCCCATAAACACACTCCTAAACCTTGTGGAAAGCCTTCCCAGAAGAGTTGAGGCTGTTATAGCTGCAAAGGGTGGGCCAACTCCATATTAAACCCTACGGATTAAGAATGGGATGTCATTAAAGTTCATGTGCGTGTAAAGGCAGACGTCCCAATACTTTTGGCAATATAGTGTATATTTCCATGCTTGGGTGTTTAAAATCAACAGAAACTTCACTGTAGTTGTTGAATGCTACAGTTCATTATTCAAAGACATGTAGGTCTCTGTGATTGTCAAAATAAACTTGTAAAATACGGTATAGCTCATCATTTATTTTAGCTCATCTATGATTGTATTCCTTAGTATACTGTTGTATACTGTTGCAACCCGTGTATCCATTGTGCCAGTGGGAGTACTGTAGAATGTGGGGGCAATTTTCAGTTGGAAAGCATTCAGTAAGTTTGGGGACATTTCGGTCAACAAGATAATTTGGGTCATGAACATATATCAGTGAAGCAGTGTCCCAGCTAACAAAAGCATAAACCTAGCTTGGTGCTCCCTGGCTCATATGGTAGACTCTTAATCTAATCCCTTATCATAGAGTCAATGGAGTCAGTAACAAAATAAATTGTCTTCTCTAGTTTCTCCACAATCATGTCAAATGAGGACCTCAGTCAAGCCTCTAAAACTCTGGACATCTGGACAATCTGAAATACATTTAAACTGGGCTCAGAGATATGTTGATATTTCTTTGATTTTGACTTTCACTGAAACAAAGGAGAAGAGAGATTGTGGTAATTTGCTTTGTGTGTACAGTCCAACTCAATAGGAGCATTAACACTTGGGAGAGCTGCAAAGCCTTGGGCTTTTGCCAAAAGTCAAAAGTCCTCATGGTTGATTCTGTACATATAAGTCAGGCAAGTCCTTAATTAAATGGCCAACAGCCCTTTCTGGCTTTGTTTTTGTGTATTTTATTGGATTGATTACATTTTCCACACTCTTGATTCGTTGAGCTTTTGATATTATTTGTTTTGTATTTTGTGGAAACACTGGAACAAAATGTATTATTACTTTTGAGTTAAGATGTGACTTGAAAGCTGCAGAGACATTATTTTCCATTCGCAAGCCCCGCCCTTCAATGTATGCCCATTTTTACAAACACACAGAAAATCCTGGATTGGGCCTTTCAGAAAAGGGATTTGATGGACTAATGTTGTGTTTTTGACCAAATCCAAGACAGAATAGCAATTTATGAAAAATTGATGCTGATGGCAAAATTACCAGGAAACACTGATTTTTTATATTCTGTGATGCATCAAAACATAAAACAATTTCTATCATCCTCAAAGGTTTAAGTGACACAGATATTACTTTTTTTCTGTTATCCTATTCTTTGAAATGATCATACAAATCAAGGATAAAGTCAAGGAACATTTTTATAAACTTTGTGTTTGCCCATTCAGTAATAACTCTCTCAACAGCTACAATCTGACATATTTAAACCTCTTTACTTGATCCTCATCTCTTCCCCCCTCTTTTCCCATGTATACGTAGATTGACAAGGATTGACTGAATAAGCAGATAATTTAATGGCTTTATAAAGAACCAAATAAAACATGATGGTGTTTAGATGTATAGTGCCTTGCAAAATAAGGCCTTCCTTATAGCCAGTATTCTGTGAAGAAAAGATAAAAAAATCAGGAATCAAATAGGATCAACGTGAATGTGCCTCAGTCCTGTGGCAATCTGTTATGTGACAGGTCATCCAGAGAGAGAAAAAAAATAATAAAGCTGCAGTATGTAACTTCCTGAGAAATCGGCGCCTCTGGAAGATGTTTGAGTTAACATTATGTCTTCAAAATTGTTGTTAGCTTCTATATCCCATTTTGCCTTAATGGTGCGTGAAAATGACTATCCAGACAAAGTTCTACAATGGCGAGACGATAAACTCTAAATAACCAAGCTCGAAGTTGACAAGTTCTGCCCCTCTAAGCTGCATTTATGCTGTCACACCTTGATACCTGATTGTGACATTGTGGTAGCAGGCATTTACTTAAAATATTACACAGCGAAGGTTCAATATATATTATGTTAAATGATGTAATATAATAACCTGTGTGGTATACAGTATGTTTCCCTATTACTCAAGTTTGACTATCTCTCTATGATCTCAATAGCTCCACTGACACCCTTAACATTAAAGACAAACCACATGCCATACAATAGGGTATACAGAACCCTGCGCCCCGCCCCGGCTCAAAGGAGTGGGTTGGGCAGATAAGAAAAGTAATAACATATTTTTAATGGTCTATACTGTGTAAAGATATTAGGATGATCTGCTGTTTTTATGAAATACACTGACCAGGGGAATCCATGTGGAAGTTCTGATTCCTTCCCCCAGTTCATTCATGGAGACAGGCCTAGATGAAGAAGGAGGAAATGGATTAAAGAGGGATTTTTAATGACTGAGACAATTTGATTTAAGCAAAATGGCGGACAAATCAACGTTAGAAAGGTGGTCTTAAAATTTGGTACACTCAGGCTCCACTTCACTAAAGGTTTGTGCAGGGAACAGAATGACCAAAATGACCAAATCAGAATGCCATGCTATTCACTAATTGTGTGCAATGACTGGAAAGCATGCCTAATAGTGCCGGTCAAAAAAAGAAAGCTTCTTTGTGTCTGTGATGGAAATGCATAGGTAAATTATATGCAAGTCACATTATGATGCCCACATAATAGTAATTTGTAGGCGAGGCCATGCAAATCCAGATTGCGCCCAATTCACTAACACTTCGCAACACCAACTCACCCAAATTACTGTAGTGCATATAAAATCCTCTGAAAGGGGGCGTAAAGACTTTCAGAATGGCTGCAATCATTGCTGAGAGATGCAGACATTGTTGCCAGCAAGTCAGGCAAGCAAGGGAGAGGGTTTTCCATCCTGGAATCCAATTATAAAGGGCGTTTTAGGGCGCAAGGATGCCAGCCTTGGTGGATTAGTTTTAAAGCTACATTTGGTGATGAAAGAGGCTATTTGATTGCGACGTGCTGTTTTCGAGGGCTTGTATCACAACTTGATTTGCTTGAATTTCTTAGTAAATAAGAGGAAAAATCTGCGCTCTTAGCTCAAGCAACTGAGGTGCAAAAAATTTACCTTGCAATGCAACCTTAGAGTATCTGGACCTCAATGTATGTTTCACGCAGACTGCCACTCTTTTCTTCCCCCACAGTCATCTAGTCATCTAGTTATCCATTGTCTAATAGATTACCCTAAAATACAGTTTTTATAGTCTCATCACCCCGACAATATGACTTCCACATGTTGTTTTGTGTCTTAAATTAGCTGTGCTGATTCTTTGACAGTATGAATAACCTCTATATATACAGTGGGTAAATGAATGAACATACAGTATATCGAGGTCTTCTGCCAGCGGGGCGTCAAATTTGCCAAAACCTAGGAGAGACAAATTAAAAAAATCTGTTCTACATATCTTTCGATAATGATGCCATCACATAAATATACAAATAAGGAGATACTTACACTACTAAATAGATCTCCTTAAGAGCTTTCACTTGATACGTAGATCTCAATTTCACCCAAAATGCTTGTTGCACTTTTCTGACTCCAAGCCTTCGATATATACTGTGGAAACATACTTCACAGGCCCAAACTGGGGCCCTTTGATATGGAAATGCCACGTGGAGAGATGGCTAACTTGCCATGAGTTAAGATTCAACATCTAACTGTGAATCTCAAATGACATGCTTTTTATCTTAGGCATCTGCTGTTTCTATTGTGTGACAGAGGCACAGCCAATGGCAAGTTCCCACTTTTGTTTGCCGACATACAGTATTTCCCAGTTGTAGTCAAGCACATGGATTTGGATGATTGTGAGGAAGACCCAGAGGTGTGTCTGTATTTTCATGCTCAGTTGAGGAGAGGAGACTTGTCGCACAATGTCTGAATCCATCAGCCTGTTCCTGACCTAGAAATCAAGCACAGATCCAACATGTGAGAAATGAAAACAATGGATTTCTACATTACTCCCTGGGGCTCTGGGGCCTCAAGAATAGCTTCTCTCGTCTTCTATTCTGCCTGTCTGTTTTCAAGTCAGAAGATAAATGAGTATGCTTTGACACAGCTTGAGAAAAAAAAGTCATAAGTCCCTATGGATTCCTAACCAAGGTGGCATGTGGAATAAAAGGAATGGGACAGAGATCCAAACTCAATGCAGAGCAGCACTATGTTTTATGGAACTAGGCTATACTCGTCCTATCTGTGGTCATTTCACATAACCTTCAAAGGAAGAGCTCCTATTTTTTTTTTTATTTTGAAGCCCAATAACTAATTGTTTTACAACGTGGCCCTTTTAAGATTATAAATTTGCAATGTAAATTAATCATATTCCCCGTCCATATCATGTTGCCTGTGATCCTTTACTAATGGTGGTTAATTAACTTGTAGGGGCCAGAAAACAGAAGTGAAGTACCGATTCCCATGTAAATAAGTATTTAGAGTCAAAACATATGAAAAAGATTTTAAATTACCTTGTCATCTCGACCGTCATTTAATGAGGTATTCAATCAAAGAAATGAAACAATAAATTGCTCATTTGTTCATTTACATGACTAGAAGATCCAGTTAGGATCTAGGTTGTGTTTGGACAGCAAAACTTTAATGGGTCATTAAGTAATTATGAATTTTATCAACCTTTATCGGCAACCAAGGCATTGCAACAATATTGACAGGTCTCGACATGGCAGAGCTTACAGTGGCCCGTAATTGACATAAATAATAAAATCACATTTTTGCAATAGAGATGAGTAAGTTAGCTAATTAGAGCAGAGCTGCAATAGAAATGTCTAGTGAAGACGTAATACTGCATATCATGATGCAAAGTACTGCAATAAGAATACTTCTTTGTTATTTGCTTTTTTGGCTTGAAAACAAGGCTTTTTATCCTTCCTTTATCCTTTTATCCTTCGTAGCTGAAATGCCAAGCGAGTATGGGCTAGAAAGTGAGTTTTGAAGGCCAGAAATCTCAGCACCTGGTGAAGTAAATATTGTGTAATTCGTATTGATCAAAAACCTATCAACCCCCACAGATAAATGGTCATTGTGTGCTATGGGACAGTAAAAATCTTACTTTTTGCACCTTTAAAATCAAGATAGGACTATCATGTGTTTAAAAAACTCCATAGATTATTTAATACAACATACCATATTCTCAACAATTCAACATCAACAAAATTTTGTTAATTAAAAAAAAAAAATCTGCATATTACCTTTATTGCACAGAACAATTTGAATGTATTTTTCCATAGATTTCTTTTTTTTTTTTTAAATATCTTTTTGTAAAAAGTTGGCTTGGACTACATGGTCAACATAGTCCAGGGTCAAAATAAAAAAAGGAACAAGAGAAAAGAAAAATGAAATCCCGGTATCATTCAGGACCAAAAAAGGCTAAGTACAGTAGCCACACTTTGAACGAAGAGAGCATTCATAATCAGCAAGAGGGAGAACCATGAGCCATATCCAGTGTTTTTTTTTTCCTTTATGCAGAACGGATTACACCAAAGCTGCTTCAGATCGCTCCATGGGTGAAACCATCTGTGTCACTCCAACCATCTGCATATTCAGTCCATACTTCCAGCCCATTACTGTGTCGTTGTCTGTAATGTCATCCATCATAAATAACTTAGCCTTTATCCTTGCACACACTCGCAAAGCCCAGCTGTCCACAGTGTGTACTTGAAAAGGTAAGAGCGTAACCTCATATTTTATATGCAGGACCATTTGGGAGCGTAATTTGCGGCAGTTCTTTTTTCCCCCCCACAAATATCGCATCGCATATTTTTGGGGATAGCATACCTGTAAATAATCCTGGAAGGTAATATTTCCATGGCTTTGATGGGGAGAGCAATGGGATAAATAAATCATTAATTTCCGAAAACAATCTTACAGAAAAATAACCACCAATGAAAGAAATATTCTACAGGTTGAGGAGCACATTGTATCCAAAAACTTGAGCATCACAACTTTTATTCCCCACAATCATGTTCATAAGCACAAAATAATACCATTACATAAGACCATTTGAAATACAATTTAAAATGCCAGGGATAAGCAAATACAACATAAAAGTATCCATGCTGACTACTCTGTTTGATGTCAGAACCTTAGAATAGATGCTCTATCTATTGTTGGCACGGAGCATCATACGCACAGCAACATCTCACACATTTCCCTCTGCATCATGCTCTGGCTATAATGAGTGTGTGCATTGTCTGTGTATTACTTTGAAAATTAGGAATGCATGATACTGATACTGGTGTTGGATAATGGGCTCAGAGGCTATATCAGAGAATTTCCCCAATACTAAAATCTCATATCAAGAGCAACATCAAATGCATCAAACAAGCTTGATTTCTGCCTCTTTTGAACTGCTTCTTTTAAGTATCTGTTATGCTAAATGCATTGGTCTTTTTAATGGCTGATTTTTAGTTCAGTATTCAGAATTGATATCAACAGTCAAAAAGTGGTCATGATGCATCAGTTGATATAATCACTGCATTCAGGTCGCAGTATGACCAATCTAAAATTTTACCATTCAGAGTACTTTCAGTGTAGGCAAATAATATGGATATGCATTTGTTGCTGTGACATTTAAAATGAGGTTCATATATCATTGACAGTTTGTTAATATCATTATGCCGTATTATTTCAAATATCTTCTCCTAATCTTTCAACAAACAATGTTTATCTGGTATTATGAAACAGACATTGACATATCTGGAACACATCTGATGACTTTCAGAACAATCACTGTAGGAAAGAAAAATGGCTGCATGTACAAAGGTACCACAAATATTCAAATATTGTGTAAATGTGCTCACCAACCCATATAAATCTCTTTCGTACTTTTTTAACACAAACTCACCTACCCTTGAAGAAATCAATAAACACAGACAAAAGACAGCAATGGCCAAAATATGATCTACCCCTTGCATTCCGGCTGTTAGAAGTGTTTCTCTTTTCTGATATCATTTTTTTCCCAGTATAAATCCACAAGAATATGAACTGCTTACGACAAAATTGACTTCCAAACAATGCCCCCACAGGCCTTGCAGAAACCACCAATGCTCTGAAACACTGGGTGTGCTTTCATCCCCTCTCACCTGAAAGCCAGGAACTGCCCTCCTCTCCAGTGCTTCAATCAGGAAAAAACAGAGTACTCTATGTTAACAGACCAGGATCCACAGGTTTATAAGAGAGGAAATAAGATGTCTTTATTTTTCCATTTGTTTTATTTTTAAGTTAAAAGTTAATCAGTTCCACAGCTCCATTAAATCATTTTCATGTTAAACTTGCGAGGAGCATCTGCCGTGCTGCTGCTCATGCCAGCGTCCGATTTCCGTGGCACATACTCGATCTCAATGTTGTGCTTGGTGTTGCCTTTACCTCTGCTCCATAGGAAGAGCAGTACCAGGCAAAACAGGACAACGCCGAGGAAAGAGATAAAGCCCATGGTGGTAGCAATGATCAAGGTCTTTATATCAAAGGGGAATGGGACATTGGCCCGTGTACCATTAGCACCATTTTCCGTGGGCTGGTTGGAGATGAAGGCAAAAGTCTTGTTGGGCTGGTGAGGCCAGTCGGGTGAGTAGCTATGAATGTGCAGATGGGCAAGAGAGGTGTCATTTCCGCCTGCATTGCTGGCTATACACACATATGTACCATTGTCCTGAATCTGGGCATAGCGCACCTCAAGGGTACCATCTGGCAACACAGAAAGCCTTCCAATTGTCTTGGTGGTGATGAACTTCTTCTGTGGGGAGAGCCACATTATCACTGGAGCAGGATCCCCATCTGCTTGGCAAGCAAAATGAACAATAGCTCCCTCATCAACAAATTTCTGTTGTGCTTTGCGATCCCTGATCCTGGACTTGCGACATGTGAAGTAGTTAGGCTGCAGAACATCCGGAAAGTCTTTGAACTCTTTGCCTTGGACAAACTCGGGGGAGGCGCAGGTGGGCTGCTGCCTGTTGAAGTTCAGTCTCCAGCGTCTTCGGAAAACCCACAACAGTCGGCAGTCACAGGCCAGGGGGTTATCATACAAGGCTAGAGTTTCCAGGTTGCCCACTGAATGGAATGCAGACTCCTCTAACGTGCTAAGAGAGTTCCCAGACACATTTAAAATCTTCAGGTAGTTTAGGCCTCGGAAGGAGTAGGGCTCAATCATTGCTAGCCTCCCTCCAACCAGGTGAAACTCCTGAAGTCGCAGAAGATCATGCAGCTTATTCCCCTCAATAGTATGGATAGGATTATAGGAAAGATTAAGAAACCGTAAATAGACCAAATGCCGCAGAGCTACATAAGGAATTGTGGTCAGGTTGGCATTCGCAATGGTCAGGGAGGTGAGATTTAATCCATACAAGCAGTTTGGGGTCATAGTATCCAAATATGGCCAATTGGCTATCTCCAACACTTTGAGCCGATAGAGCCGTTTGAAGGAGTAATCCCGTATGACATTGATATTGAGGTGGCGCAGCCTGAGAGTGATCAGACTGTGGAGGTGGGTGAAGGCCTCTGTGGGCACGGAGGACAGGTTGCACTTCTCCAAACTCAGGTGCTCCAGGCTACTTAGACCATGAAAAGCCCGATGGGAGATGAAAACTAGGTCGTTATCGCCCACCTCTAAAGACCGGAGGTTGTACAGGTCCTGGAACATGTAGTCCAACAGGATGACAATCTTGTTTTCACTTATGTCCAGCTGTGTGAGATTGCTCAGTCCTGTGAAGACACCCAGCTGGATCAGCTTCAGCTTGTTGCTACGCAGCCCCAATGTCCGCAAGCCATACAGGTTGTTGAACGCCCCAGGTTCGATGGTAGAGATGGTGTTTTCATTGAGCTCCAGGTGTTCAAGGTTGGGAAAGTTGACAAACTCATCTGGGTTGATGGTTCTAATGCGGTTCTTGCTGAGGTCTAGTAGCCGTGTATCTGAGGGAATGCCCTCGGGAACTGTCATGAGCTTCTTGCGGTGGCACATCACAGAGCGCTCTTGAATGTTGCACTCACAGCGGGATGGGCAGCCTGTGGTGGAACCAGACAGCACGGTGCCCAGCATCAGGATCAGAATGGGCTGCCAGCAAGCCACCAGGTAGCTGTGCCCATTCGCTTCCCCGGCCGCCATCTTATCGGTTACCTGGAGAGACACAGAAGAAAAGAAACATATTTGGTGAGAAAAATGAAACTCACCACTGTCAGCTGATGTCAGTTTTTTCCAGACTTCCAGACAAAAACGAAGGTAATGCAATGCAGCTCCAACAATGTACAGATATAAAAATATATATTTTTTGTTATATATATGTTAATATTGTGCTGTGTGTGTGTGTGCATCCGTGAGTTTGTATGATGGTGGCAAGATTTGACATTGAACACTGAACTATGGACTGACTTTGAAATATGTAGTGTATATTGTTATAAAAGTCTGCAATTTCACAGCATATAAAGTTGCAAGGGTGGGAAAGGAGAAACAATGTATTTTGTTATATTAAAATACAGTGTTCTTTTGGCCATAGTGGCTATTTTCTGCCAGCTGGCTACCTTGATATTCCTAAGTAATACAATGAAAAGTAATACCATTCTAATGTGACATAATTCTAAACAGAACAGAGTATGAATCCTCCTGCAACATTCATGCCATGGAAGCAAGGTGAGTGGAGGTGGGCGGTTACAGGGAATAAGGTATGTGCTTGCATAATTGAGACTGCTGACAAATTTGAATTCTGCATTGTTCACTTTTCTACACAGAGCTCAAAGGCATCCTGTGAACCAATGGGGCAGTGATAGCTAGAAGAAACTGATGCAAGGGTTACCCTAGCACTCTATCAGACTTATTTATCATATATATGAGGAAATACTGACCCTAAACACAGCATCACAGGCCAAAGAATTGTAATAATCTACCTAGTGTTGTGCTGCACCCTGGTTGTGCCTGCTGTGGCTTGAACATCATTTCCACAGCATATTCTAGAGGCCAGGATCAATCAGTCAGTGTCATCCCCCTGATACCCTGATATGAAATAATAGTAGAAGGGTAGTGGCAAGTAGAATTAACAAAATTTTTCAGAAGGTAATCCAATTCATGCTCTGTCATAGACACGCATGCTGAGCACATCTGTGGTGCGTACTGTGAGCATGAAGTAATTTCTTTTTTTTCCTCCCCCATCATTTTCAGCTTGAATGTGCCGAGTGAGTTAAAAAACAGTAGAGGGTGGGGCAGCAGAGGCAACAGGACACAATCAAAGACGGATGGTGGCAAGTGTGATGTATGTGCTGTGGTTGACACTCAGCTCAGGCAATCATTTACTATAAAATATAGACCATGCACCCACCGAGAATTGGATACAGAGATAGATAAGGCTTTAAGAGTGCAAAAACAAACCATATTTAATTTCAATGCCATCTGTCTGTGCCCCTCCACCCCTCCCATTAACAACATAATTAACAATTGATTTTATCATTACAGAATTTCCAGTTTTATGAACCATGATGGCACCACAGTTAAACTTATTTATTCAATAATGTGGATTGAACAGTGGGAGCATAATTTAAGCTACCATTTGAAGACAATGATTCTCAAAGGTTAGAGGTGTGAGAAGCCCAACAGTAAAAAAACAGATGAACTTTACAACTAATGGCTGAAGTTATGTGAATGCTTGTTAACCAGCCTATTTTAATATGGTGTCCAGTCATGTTTTGCCCATTACAGCCATTAGTTCTATCAATTAATCCTCTAATTGGCTCTTGATGGAGTTCAACATGCATGAACACAAAGTTGGGATGCAGTTTAATGACAGGATTGAATGTGAAACAAAAGCCAACTAAAACAAAATCCTCCATATCAAAATCTCACTTACTTTAAGACACATCTCAGGTGGATTTCTATCAATTTGTGATGGCTGTTTTCCAATTTAACTTCTTGTTATTAATTTGTCTCTAAAGTCAATTGCTAACTATTCACACTGGTCCTTTCCTACTTTAGAGAATGCTTGTGAAGATGGATAATGCACACTTTTGTACTTCAGTGAATTTAATGGGCGATATTACATGTGACAGATTGCAACTGCAGAGGGAAAGAAATCAATATTGTTATGGTTGACAGTTAATTATGGGGTGACATGTTACTGCCATTGTGGTCACCACTAATAACGTTTTTGCCAGTGAGCCACAGACAACTGGACATGCAATTCACCAGAAAAGGGGTTTTATGGGTTAGCTTTTTTTCTTCACTCAATTTCATTTTATTCCCTTTGAGGTCAAAGTTCAGATTGGGGATTTGACGATAACATCGGTAATCAAGTGAAATGCCATCTCAAAAAAAGCTGAGAAGATCGTGTGTCTGAGATCAGAGACCCACATCAGCGCCTGCTGTGCTCTCTATTGCCTTCAACCTTGCTTCATCGTTCTCTCATTTTTATTCCTTAACCCACATTGATCAAGTCAATGCTCTGCGCTGTAAGAGGCCCAAAGAGATGGAGTCGTGTGGAGCTTTGTGCAGCATGCTAAGACACCTAACAAGAAGGAGGGGTCTTATCTCCAGCTCTGCTCCATCTCTTGCCCTCTGTCATGTGGCTATCGCATATTGGATATCACTCACTGAGATGCTATTATGTCCAGCTCCATTACCATTGACACTCAATCAAGAAAATGATCAAGTCATAATCCCTTGTTGCTAAAGCTCCATGTCTGCAACTTCAGCTGGTCATGGACAACAGTCATGCATCAGAGTGATAATGAGTCCTGGCAGTCCTTTGTCGCTACACAGGGTCAAAATCCCCACGTTATAATACCCCATCTGATTACTCAATCATACATCGGATTATTTTCCAAAGACTATTTGAAAGTGTTTCTAAAGCTAGTTTGATTGAGCTAAATGATAATGGTGCGGCCATGTTTTTTCATGGCAGAGCAGCTCCGACATCTATTACACTCAGCTTCAGCAAAAAATATGCAGGGAAACAAGTAAGGATGGGCGCACATTAATATGAAAAATGCTATTCACGGTTAAACATTTACAACTTCGTTTTGTTAATGATCTGGTGTTATCATTCCCTTGCAGGCATGTCGTCTTAATGCAATTCTTCACTCCAATCAGCGCTCCAGTTACCTCCCAGAGAAATACATTAATTGAGCCGAAGTGAGAGTAGGCCTACTTCTCAAAGAAATGAATGTGGATGAAGAGAAATAAGACAGCATTGCTCAGTAAATGAGGACCCAGTGGGCCAAGACCAGTAAAGGAGTTATACTTCTGCGTAGATACACATAAATGCCTATGTGTAGCTACGCAGAGAAGGGTTTTATGGGTAAGCGTAGCACGCAGACGAGCCGACACGCACACCTCCGAAATCTCAACAACACGTTACGCATAGCTGTGGTCACGTGCGTCAAAGAAACGCTGAATGGTTGAGCAGGAGTATAGCCAGCAGCATCAGGGATTGGGCCAAGACCCAAAACGGAAATAAAACAAACTAAATCAAACGGAGAATAGCAATGGAGCAGTTTGAGCAGTTCGACACTGCCCCCTAGTACGTGTTAGCGCTACGTGCAACTATGTTGGCAAACACCCATGCGAGCGACACCCGCGCATATACACAGACTCTCAGAGGCAGGAGCATAAATCAGGCTTAATGACTAAATCAGTCGATGGTGAGATGGATGCATCTATGACAGCATCCATTGGGTCCAGTGTGAAGGTACTGCATTACATCATGAAGTAAACCTACTTGCATTTTCAACTGCTCAACAATGGAGGTGGTATGAGTGAGCGATCACTGTCACAAGACCTTTCGTTCTTAAGCCAAAAAGGCAAATAACGAAGCAGCAACATTTCTGTTGGATCTTTGCTCTAATTAACTAGCTTACTCGTCTCTGTTGTAAAAATGTGACTTTATTATTTATGTCAATTACAAGCCAACATAAGCTCTGCCAGAGACCTGTCGATGTTGCAATTCCATGGTTGCAGAAAGAGGTTGATAAAAGTCATACATTATGTAATGCCCCTTTAATCTATCATAACAATGAACAAAGCTTAGTAAACCTCATGCCCCTCCATAACAGAGGTCTGAAACTAACAACACTCATCCTTCACTCATCACACACACACACACACAATTCTATCACCTCTTGTCCAACCTCAATGGCATTCAATCAAGTCTATTGCAATCTGTCATCTCTCATAAGGAGAAGCATTTGCCACATGAGGGTTTCATTTCCCGTTTTCAAATGTTACTTTTGGGTCTTTTTCCCACACAGGAAAAAAGATGCAGGCCTATGACCAATTTTACGGTTCTGACCCATATTTTAGGCATCACTGCCATACATAAGTTCTGCAGTCTGTGTTGTCTCTGAAGAATTCCAGTTAGAGCTCATCTCAGATTGTGCAGAAGTAGCATCCTCCCCGGATAGGGGGATCTGTTTTCTGCAGTTTAGACTCTAGTTGTTCATACCTACGTATAGCTTCCAATCCACCTGGCTTGCATATCTTTGGAATATGAGAAACCGGAGCACCCGCAGGAAACCAATGTGAACATGCAAACTCCACACAGAAATGGCTGGGGCTGGGAACTGAACCCATATCTGTGCAGTGACAGTGCTGACCACTGAGCCACCATGCTGAAACCACTGCCTTTGCATACACAGATTAACAATATGAGTGTACAACGTTTCCCAAGCAATCATCCCCAATTCCCTTATCATACTGATGAGGCAGAGCCTGTTAGACGAGACCAGGATGTCTCCTTTTGTCTTGCTTGAACCATTGGCTCCATGTTTAACAGGTTTTATGTACCTGACTATTTATAAGTAAATTTGATAAGTTGTTTTTCTGTTGTACATATATATATATATATATTATTTCTATTTTTTTCATATACAAAGTAGTAGCACTGCACAAAAGCTTGCCACTGCATTCTATGGAAAAGTAAAAGTCAACAAAATGCAACAAAAGCCTAAAATGCTGATGTTCCATGTGTCAGAACGAGATAGACTAACTGTGACATCACTCCACAATAAGTTCTTCACAATAAGCACAACCAAACATAAGAGGGGAGGGGTATTGATAAGACTTAAACATCGCTAAAGCTATAGCTTTAGTTTACCTGTCACAAGACATCACTCCTGAGTCTTGTTAAATACTCTAGTTAAATACCTGTAAGCTTGGGGGGAAATCCCTGAGATGCTGCTGATGCTATCTACAGCTCAAAGTGTTAAAAGCCCTTAGAGCCAACACCTCTGCAAATTGCTTAGTCAGCTCCTGAGCTAATGCTGTTTATTTACTATGCTGTTTGCATGACTTTGATAGTCTATTCTGGAACAATTTGCAGAGAGCATATGCCCCTATCCCCACCCGCTCTTTAAATAGGACTGACAAATTCATATGGGGCAGAATGCCTTTTTATTGCCATTATATTTAAACCAACAACATATTTTTTTTAAAATGTTCTCCTACTTTTTCACTTGGAAATGAATTCCCTACGTGTGCTGGGTACTAAACAGAGGAATGGCAGTGCCTTCTCAAGACCCAGCTGTTGTGTTGTGCATAAATATCTGTCAAACTTTTCTTCTTAAGCTGTGTATTGGTTCAATTCTCTACTGTAAGTAACAGCTGGCAGTTATGATAGGGGAACATGCATGCATTGACAGCCATAAATCCATATTACAGAGGCATTGTCAAGGCAGAGTGTCTGACCTTTAGCTGCCCTAATGCAATCACTTTCGCATTGCTATAGTGTCGCCCAGCCGAATTTCAAGAGAAAGGTTACCCCTGTGTCATTGAGAGGCTAAGCTGCCTGGTGGGATTGCTGGCTGGAGCTGCGCCTGTGAAATGGCAAGGCTTAAATGTAAGCCGACACCGGACAGATGGGCAGCAAAGCCCTAATCCAGGTGAAGAAGCTGGTGGGTGCAAAAAGGTGCAGAATTCCAACAGTGGGAAGCTGTTGTCCTATCGAAACAGTGCGACGAAACCTGTCGACATGTCCCTCCTGAACTTCACCTACCATTGCTGCACAGATGCCCTCCTCACCGCGGCCCAACATCGTCATACAAAAACCTTCTATAAGAACACATCATATTAGAAGCACTTAGGAAGCATGAACAGATGTTTCCCTTCAGTATGTAAACAGTTTAACAATGCAAAGATAAAAGGGTTTAGAGGGGAAAAAGTTCCCTTGTTTGCTAAGCTTGAGATGTGGGAGGTTTGCTGTGAGCCTGAGCGGTGAATTTAAGTCATGCTGTCTAAACGTGTCCAGTTCAGTTATTTATCAAAAATAGTGTGGTATTGCTATGGGGGTAAAAAGTAATACAAAGCATGATAATCACTTAAAGCAAGCTGTCATTCTCACACATACAGTATGTTGTGTTCCTGTCTTGAGTATGCTCTATGCGTCTGTCTCTATATGTATGTATAGTGTATATGCTATCTATTTGTGTATTTTCTACAGTATATGCTCCCTCAGGGCTCTTGAGAATTACTGGGAAAGATAGTAAAGGTGGATCCGCAAAATCTGTGTCTCTTTCTTTTTCTACTGAACTGCTCCAGGTTTCACATCTTAACGATCACTCCTGAAGTGTCCTTGAGCAAGACACTGAATCCCTACCAGCTCCAGGGGTGCTGTTCTGTTGCTGACCCTGTGCACTGACCTTCCTGGAGGGGAGCAAGGGGATCAATAAAATATCACATTATTATTGCTTTATCATTATTATCACAGGTTCAAGTTGGCTTTGGGAATAAGTTTTTCATGCTTACGAACATTGATTAGATTGCCGTAGACCAAGAAATAAATTCTTGAATTGAGTGGCGCTCCCCTTTAATACACCAGCGTAGCTTTTTACGGCAATGGGAGTTTTAAACATAAAACTTTTAAAAAAGAATAATGGCAAAATCTCCATATTGGTGGCAATGTGTTCAGAAATGTGCAGCCTAATGATTCTGATTGTGCAGAAGTTATATTTCATTACACCCAAGTTCCCCCAGGCTCCTAATTTGGACTAGACTTTCACAGACATGTGGTGGGGTATATGTGTGTGTGTGTGTGTGTGTGTGTGTGTCTGTGTGTATGTGTTCTGTTCCTTTGTTATATCTGTTGAGCTCATTATCTTCATCTCCCAAACTCCTTTCAGGGAATCGACATTAATTGTTGGTTATTAAGGCGATCAAAGAGGAAGAGCCTCAACAATGTCTAACAATTACAAGGTGGATTTGGGATTTTAGGATGTCCTGTAGATCTTATAGATCTCTAATCAAGACCCTTTCAGAACATCCAAAATATGTTTGTTGTCAATTTTAGCTTGTGGGAATTAGGCATCCATTTAGATTGTCATACAAGTTCTAACAAAAATAAAGTTCTATGTGATATGACAAAAAATAGAAGTACAGTACTGTGCAAAAGTCGTAGGCACTCTAGATTGTTTTCATATAAATTTGGTCTTATAAATTTTTTTTCTTTTCTGCATTAGCCTTTTACATTACTGCTTTTTATAGTACATTTTTTGATAATTAGAAACTTTTCATTTCATTATTTTTGAAAGCATCCGAATACAATTTTTTTTTTACATGTGCCTAAAACTTTTGCACGGTACTGTAGTTCATATATTTTCAGCAACATCTCAGTAACAGTAACAGAGCCACCCGTTTAGTCAAGGATAAACATTCTACTGATATAACCTCAATAACATTTTCTTCATAATGCCTGGCAAAAAAGTCTGATTTTTCTTTGTAACACTGAAGAATGTTGAGCATTTTATCACAACAATTGAAGTTGAAGTTAAAGCAACTAAAAATGATCAAATAACAACATCTTTCATCAGCGTTAAAACTTACATTATGACAAAATAGCCTCTGATTCAAAAAGAGTAGAAAAAATACATTCACATCCTTTTCCTTGCCACTGCGTTTCCTCTGTGTTTTCTTCCAGATCTTTGTATAATTTTTAATGGTCTAAGAGGAAAATAAAATATATGGATTAATTTGATTGATATACAGTACAATCAAATACAAACTTTATAATACCAATATGTAATCAATGAAGACTTCAGCTTCTCACTTTTACCCCATCAGTGTATAGTTCTGTCATATATGGCAGAACTATACAAAAAACATTTAATGTATTTTGTGTAGCAGCCAAAGTACATTTAGAGTGTTAGGGAGCAGAGAGGAGCTGACCAGAACAGCTAGAATGTGAAAGATTGAGCTCCCCCCTGAGAGAGCTGCTGGAATGGCCTTTTCCCTAAGGCCGAGAGAAAATGCTTCACTGGCGGGAGATTGGGTTCTAACACAGACAAACACATGCCCTTATAAATCTGTATTGCTTTGTCCCATAATGTTATGCCCCCGACTTTGAAGCCCAATTTCTTTGAGTTGAAGACAACTTGCTGGTAGACGCTTCAAGACTGGAGGCAATTCTGGCACGTAAGTGCACACGAGAACACAATGACCCTTCTCCAAACACTACAGGAGATGCCAACCTTTGATTCCCCTTAGCACCACTTGCTGTTAGATGGAAAAACTGAAAGCAGCGCTGCCATGGCAATAAAAGGTAGGGGAAAGAATAACTGATGAAGGTCACCTGGCTTCATATTTCATATTGGATAGTGACCTTGCATGAACGTTTTATCCTGTGGGCTGAACAGGCCAGGCTCCAGTTTATTTAGCAAGGAGAATTCAGAGGCCAGAACTAACAAGGCCCCATGAGGTGCTGTTAGGGAGCAAGGGGCCAAAGAGGATCTATTTTGCAGTCAGCAGTTCTCTCCACACTACACACTATACTAGTCATATCACAACTTTGTTTCTGTTTCTATCAAATACTATCAAAAATCAAAAAATGTATAGTGGTAAAAGGCTACTTAAAAAACAAACCAGTCAGGTATGAGGCTTGTGTAAACCTCACATCAGTAGGTCCAGGGGAAATTTGTGGTCACATTTGAAATAGTCATTATGGTTTTTATGCATCATTTCAATAAAAGTGTCTAATAAGCAACTCTCATGCCTAAACAATGCCGTGTAAAAACAATTCCTCAACTTCTCCACATAGGCTTGGTTATTTCAAATGAAATGTTCTTAGTAGTTTAGCTCTACTTAAGATCCTCAGCACACAAAAACCTCGCAGTATTAAAACTTCATTGAAAAGAATCCAAAAGTGCTTTGCTCATAGCGAAGGAAGAATGGTTTGACTGGTCCGCATTATACAGCGTACAGCTCCGAAATAACAAGCAAGATAACATGAAGTTGGGTTGCAACTTTGAAACTGTCTGCTGCACACTAAAATAGATGGTTATCCAATCCCTTTTCATCCAAAGTAGTGCATCCTTTTCCAGCATAATGTACCCACAAGCTTCTGAATAGGAAGAAACACTGAAGTCTTGCCATTATCAGTGTAATGAATTCACAGGCTATTGTGCAAAAAGAGCTTAGGCAAATAAACAGGTGCCTTGATGGAAACACTCAAAAACCATGCAAACACTAAACACACGCAATTATCAACCATTTCTTTTTCTATTGTTGCACCATTTTGAATTCAATTTTCCTTGAAAGGGAAGTGCAAAACATCCAAGCAACCTTCCAAGACATCCAGCAGCCACATGCAAACCACATGACTGCCTCACGTATTATTCTCATAAAACAGACATGAAACGCTTCTGTTTTATTATGATGATTACTATCCGTAGGATAATATTTACACCGTTGACCTTATCGCCACATTGAAAAAAGATTACATGGCTGTAAAGTCGTGAAAACAGAAATTTAAGTTCATGACTCGAGGCTGTAGGACATCTGAACTTCTTAACAAATAACTAAAGTCCCCGTCACCTCAGTTACACATCCTGCTGGTGCATCCAAACTGAAATAATCCACACTTTGCTCAGAATTAAACATTCATGAGTGTTAACTTAATATTTTGCAGCTGAATCAAGCCCTTACCTCCTCTATTGCACATATGGATTCGCTGAGACATAGTGTCAGATTTAATACAAGAATGACAGTACTTATGCAAGCCAAAACATTCCTCAAGTAGTGCTATGGGGGAAGGATCATTTTTAAAAGGTGAAGAAAAAAAATTGCAAAATTCAACATGAGAACTCGGGTGCATATCTCAACTCTGCAAATTAATTCAAGGTTGGAGGGAGGATAAATTAATGTCTTGTGGGGGGAACTAAATATATTACTGTTCTCACTCAATTTGCGAGTGAATACATTTTCAGCTTAGATGCAGTACGTGTATCTGACGTTTTCTGGGAGCAGGGGGGGGGCAGTGTGTCTCGCACTGGACTACAGAACTACCAGTCCCTCTATTATATCTTTCCCTCCATATAAGCCTGTAGGATGTAGCTTTGATAGCGGCGACATCATGAGCCACACTGGTTCCTCGATTAGGGGAGTCAACATGGAAACATGCCTTCATCTCACAATGAATAATTAAGGCTGCATCTTATCGTCTGCTAGGGTGTGTGATGGGCACAGTGTGGAGCAACCGGGGGCCATATTGACTTTAATCGTGACTGGCATTTAAAGGCTTTCCTCCCAGTGTGGTGAAGAAAATGTCCCTTTCGCTTAGCTGGCCCTGCAGCTCACACAGAGGCATTTAAAGGGAAATGAGCTGTAATTAGTTGATAGAGAGGTGACCCCCATGCAGAAAATGCCACACTAGCACACTGGGCTCGGGGATGGGACGGTATCACTGCTGCCTACTGGAGAACAGCGTATGTTAAAACTGAAAACTGCTTCCTCACTGAAGAATGGGGTTTTCCACCGATAGAGGCATTTGGCTCTACAATCATCATTGCATTTCAATGTTTTACTTAAGTACATGTAGTACTTGTCAGGTTGGCAGGGACTACTCTGCTGTGATGGATAAGCAATGTCAGGTCTGTTAAGTACATCAGTATTGTTTGGAGCCCTGATTGATGATTACTTCAAAAACAATCAGAAATACAATATTCTTTTGTTATTCAAAGCATTCATTCATTCATTTTCTTTACCCACTCATACCAATTCAGGGTCACAGGGCACTAGGCCTATCCCAGCATGCATTAGGCAGAAGGCAGGGAAACACTCTGGACAGGTCACCAGTCCGTCACAGATATACAATCACTCCCACTCACATTCATTCCTATGGGCAATTTAGAGTGTCCAATCCACCTGACATGCATGCCTTTGGGATGTGGGAGGAAACCCACGTGAACATGGGGAGGCCATTTAAATATATTCCCCAACGGGATCACTAACGTTTCACCTTATCATGCCAAATCTTCACATAAGGCCTGGAGGAGTCAAACCCCGCTCCTTCTTGCTGCTTATGGCACATTCCAATCAAAGTTAGCACAAAAGTCCCAAACAAACTCAATCGGATGTGTTGGAAAACTTTGTTGAATGCAATGTGTTCTTTAAGGATCATTTTCTTCTAGTAATGCATGAAACCAATGAACATTTAGTGGTTTCTGCTATTGCTAGTTCTTGCTAAGAGCTGTTTAGTATTATTTAGTTGCTGAGTATCTTGAGTATCCATGCAATTTCTTTTTCAAAATTCCCCAGAAAGATTAAAGAAAGTGAATTATCAAAATTACTTCCAAAATGTGCCAATAAAGCTTGCCTGAGCTGCAAGTGTATTGAAAGGATTAAATCGCGATCCCAAGGCCTTCCTCCCACATCCACACTTATGCTATTTCACATCCTGCCACTGACTATCAATAGTATTTCACCATGATTCAAAGGAAGAAAATAAGCATTCAAAAGACAGCCTAGCCTGGACCTTGTTTCATTTTTCTCACATTTGAAAGGCATAGCACTTTCCTATACTTTTTCTGAGGACCTACTCCACGAAGGTGAATCTAATTCAGAGATACAGGACAGTAATTCATGGGTTTCAAAGGAGTTCCAGTTTAACCTCACCTTCTCCAAGGTGACAAAATACAAGATTCAAGACACAATTTCATCTTGAAACGATCCATGAAGGAGGAAAACAAATAACATCTTTGATTTTCTCCCAAACAGCTCTTGATTTATGACCCTTGAATGCACAGGCTCTTGAATGATATATAAAACTGCCTGAGCAAAGTCACTTCGGTTTACTCATTTAGGATTTATCTCCTCCAATGTGGTGGGCTCGGGAAAACAATTTCTCATAAGTGCTTTATCAAAAACCAGGGGTGCATTATAACAACTGCACATGAGCCAGCCCAAGCTGTGAGGCGGATGGTGTAGCTGCACCATAACAAAACAAAATGGGCTTTTTTTCTCCACTGCAATGCGAGCCAAGTCAAAAGGCAGCTAAAACCTCCCACACAATTAGTGACGGGTTTGCAGTATATCATATGAAGCTACCGAGGCCTTCCTATTCACCCTCCTTTTAACTCGCTTGGGTATGCTGGCTGTTGTTTTAATGAGTGTTGACCCTAGACTTTCATCTGTTGACTTTCAGCACTGAAATATAATGAGAGCAGACCCAGCACAACAAGGTATTTGAAATTCAGACAGCGCTGCTCTTCGACTGATGAGCAGTGAGTCAGTCTCCACACTCCAACTAGAATGAATCACCTGATTGTATATGCAGATGAAATGGCGCCTGTTGAGGCATGCGAAGCTAATTGTAAATGAATTGTCAAAAGGCTAAGGTCTGGTAGGTTATCCATTCAAATGGTTGAAATGGGCTGGACCTACTAAGGACATGTTGGCAATGCACACACCAGTAATGAAGTGAAAATAGACTTTGTAGGTTGTAGTGATATTACGTGATGTTACCGCAATATACTGTACCATAACTGCAATATATGCTATTGTGTGACAGAAGTCGTGAATCAATCATTAGTAATAATAAAAAAACTAAATAGTTGAAGTGCTTAACATAATTGTTGGTCTATTCTACCAGATGTCCTCCGACAGTCAACACCACTGGGATTCTGGTTTTCAGAGAGCACATACTACATTGAGTGTAGTCCATTGTCGGCAGGCCAACATGTTGGAGTGTACAACTTGAGTGTACTGTAGAATAAAGACCTTTGTATCCTATGCCATAACCCCTCAATAAAGCTTCTGATTTCACCATGAAACTTTTTTTTTCTCCGTTTCTAAGTATCATTTCACCAAAACAACCTCACTGTGCCTATGCATTTTCCATTCTGCAGAGAGAAGAGCAGGCATGGCCGACCCCATCGTGGCTCCAGTGCAGAGATAGGGGAGCTTAATCCATGTCCTCTGAGAGATTGCCCAGAAAGATGAAGCCTTAATTAGCCAGATAAAACCCCACATAATGACGCTATTGATACAGACTGGGAAATGAGGACTAAGCAGAACAAAAAAACAGAGACTATATAGAATGGCCGGGATGGGCTAGGGAGGCAGTTAGCAAAGGAACTGCAGTGGATGGAAAAAAGGGCAGTTCACTCTCACTCTCAACTCCAGCAGGGGAGTATTGTCTCATCTCTCATAGCAATCCACCTGCTCCAAATTCTCTCTTAAGAAGCTTAGAGGAAAATGCTGACCTTCATATAATCAAAGATTATGTGGAGGAAAACAACAACAGTTTTTGGAGTGCTTAAGCAATGGCACTCATGGGAGTTTTGAGCAATTAAAGGAAAAATTACTTGTCTAAGCTGTCCTTGTATACTCCCTTTCCTTATCTCCGTTTCCCTGTTGTATGAGACGAGGTCATAAAGATAGTAAAAACAGAATCACATCTCACCAGCTCTGCTAATCCTAGGGGCTCTAGAGGATGCAGAATTTCAGTTTTAGAAAGACAGTCTAGGTATTTCACATGCTGCACATGGATCCATGACAAGGTGACCCTGTATAGTAATACCAGGCTTTAGGGTTGACACTGCAAATCCCTTGTCAACACTTAAAGAGAAGTTTCAGTAAATGCAATAGAACTTCATCCCCTTCAACTTCACATGTCCTCAAAGCAATCTTGAAGTGATAAAACAGAAAGTAGTATAAAATAGTATATTTTGGAAGGCTCATACATATGTGGATTTATATCTCTTTATATCTCTTTGGGAAGACCTAATTCGATTCTGAGCACAACTCATATCAAAACACATCCAACCTCAATCTGCCGAGCTGAGAAGTGTGATCCATTTTGCGACTCATGCCTTAATAAATTGCCTTTTGTTTCCCTAGAAAGAGAAGTGTCTTTGTTAGACAGATATGCTTGAAGACACACATTCTTCTTCCTACACTGCTAAATGTGCTAAAAAACAAAAATCTAACGTCTGGATTTCTCTCAGTTTTAAACCTTAATTGAGCAGTTTAGTTGACTAAAAAGCTCATTCTTATTGACAGAATAAGAACAGTAAAGGGTGTTTTTACACACATACACACACTCACACCTGGGAGCTGCCAAATACAACCAGTCTTGTACACTTGGCCACTGAGGAGTTCCACTGCAGCAGTTCACATGTCAAGAACTTTTGAATGTTGCATTACTTACTTTTGAGCCATTACAGTTGACACTAATCAAATAAACCTCGCTATCATTAAGATGTTATGCCACCGAAAAATTTCAAGACAAGGGGAAAGAGAAAAAAGATCATCGACGAACACAATGCACAGGCACTGTAAAGGTACACCAGCATCTAGACATTGGACCAAAATCTGTTCTAATGCCTGACATCTGAGGTTGATGGAACAGCCAAGGTGAATTGGAGACACTACACACTTTCCTTATCACTGTTTTTCTCGTCATTGCCAACATGGCAGGAGTAAGCACTACCAAATGCAACAGAGCTGAAATATTTATTTAACATTAGGGCATTACACCAGCTTCACCAATTTACAGAGCCCATTACTTGTCATCTTAAGCAAGAATGTAATGCACAGTTATGCCACGTTTCTATATGAGGCACGTCATTTCCTCACCTGTCGTCCTAACGCTTTTTTCCCCATCTCCTACCTTTGAACAGAGCCCCCTGTTAAATCAGTAATAAGATGGAAGGGTTAAATTGCATGGTCCATCCCCTCATCACCAGTGGTCTGCAGACCTCATCTTTCGCCTCTCCCAATTCTCACAGGTGCCGACTACTTTGCACTTCTGTGGTAAGACGTCACTCACCAGCATCCAACAAGGTCAAATGCCATTTCATTTTCCTGCCTTTGATCCCTGTCTGGCTCTTTCATCAATCTTGCCCTCCCCATACACCCACCCACCTACACACCACTGCCCCCATTTCCCCAGTTAAACTGCCCTCCTCTCAGGTTCAGAGAACGTGACTGGCTGCAGCTGAAGTTGAAATATGTCTGTTCCCAGAGGTAATAAATAAGCAATCAACCAATGATTGTCGAACTAATCAAGTCAGAGGTATGTGTTGTGTTTAGACCAGATAAAAAAGACATTATCCAGGTAGATCACAACAATGTTTGAAGATCTTCTAGAAGTGTTTGTTACTGATTAGTGGTGCATTTAGCACTGGCACTGGGTGCAATCAATCTGAATGCCTTCTGGGGAGTCCTGGCTCAGTTGGCTGAGGTGTAACCATGTCATCCTGGGCCCTTTGTCCTATATCATCCCCCTCCCCATTTTAAAAATAAAAAATAATCTTTAAAAAAGAAAACACAAACTGAATGCCTTCTAGTATGAACTGTAGCACTTGACTCCCTGAATGAAGCTTCTACCCGTTGTCTTTTCGTAACTGAGATCTGATAAACACTGACTGAGAAGATCCACTTGATTCTCTACTTAATTCTTCCCCACCCAGATACTGTGCAGGGGCAGGCAAGAAAGGGGACTATACTTCACCCAGTCATACACATTCCAACCAAAACCAACCACTTGTTCCAAATCCAGCTCCTTTCCAAACCAATAAATCTCCCACTTTGACAGTTTGATGCTTGGTTGAATGGCGTAATAACTCATGTTACTATGAATGACATGTGACTGTTGATACTGAAACATAGTGATGTGTTGTGGTCACAGTATGGAGTTGACACACATACACTATAGTCCTTGTCCTTATCCCTTCACTAATCATCCTATGAGATTTAGATGGGAGACAACATCTCAAACCAATTACCTCCCGATTGAAGGATGATAAAATAAAATGAGGCTGCCACAAAAGGCTGCCAGTTATGGATCCACTAAGTTTTTGATCAATTCATGGTGTTGTTTTGTCAACAAAACAACACCATGAATTGAATATCATATCCTTGCGAGCAGCTGTCCCCTTACAACCTTTTCATTATTAACTGTCTTAATAACTATGAGGTCTCACAATGCCATTGGCCCAGTGGAAAAGGAACCACTTGGACAAAGTTTGATTTGGCATACAATCGTGCACTTTAGCACAGAATTCCTCCTATTCAAAAAGCAATATGAGACGAATCTCTTTGACGTTTATCAGTGAAATAGCAGCATTTCTTCTTTCTGAGATGCGAGACAGCTTGGTCTCAAGGCTGTTGGTAGAGTATTATTGCTTCTACATGTCTAGCAAACCAACATCTCCTCGTGCATCCCTGTCTGGTCGATAACCTGAAATCTGACCTCTTGTTTCCACCCTTCACTTTCGCTCTCCTCAGTCGACTGTATCAGCAGTCATTTTACAACATTCTGTCCTTTCTCTTTCTCTCTCTCGACAGAGAGTGGGCGAGAGAAAGTGAGAGAGAGAGAGGGCGAGAGAGAGAGCTTTTAGGGTAGTTGGAGAAACTTAGTGAAAGAGAACTTAAAGAGAGAGAGAGAGAGAGAGCTTTTAGGGAACTAAAAGCCTCATGCTTTTGCCTCAGGACGAATAGGGACAGGCTGTCACCAGATTAAAAGCAATGACATTGATCTGGCGAATGGAGGGAGGGGACAATGGGCTTGAAAAATATTAAAATGATCAGAGAACACTTTAATTCTAGCATCAGGGAGGGTCGCCATTCTATACCTGGACATGTTTGAACAACAGGGCACATGTCCTTCATGAATTCTTATGGGATTAGTGGCTGCTAATGGTGCTTCTTGAGACAACACCAACAAAACCGACTCAGAGATGGGTAGATCCTATTCAAAATGCATTAGGCCAACATAGAGGTGGGTAACAAGACATTCAACCACATGTTGGTTAGCAAAACCCTGAGCAGCTTCCAAATATAATAATACAAATAAGATGAACATTGTTTTAACTATATCATTCAGTTCTGAAATAACAAGAGGAGGGCGGCATTGGGTTGGCTGCAAATGAGTCAAGAGTACTAGAACCTAATACCCAGTGAACTCTGCATCTCGACAGGGTATTTTAACAGCCACTATATCTGGGACAGGACCACAAATACAAACCTTGTTTCCACTTATGTTAAATATCATATGCTCTATTCAAGTGTGGTTGTAGAAGTGGATCTAACTGCCTCTGAATAGCACTGTATGAATATTAGTTCAGTTATAAATGTACAAATATCAAATGGGATGACAATATTCATTGTGTACAAATGGAAAGGGAAAGCAAAATGAAAGTGGATTGGGTATCACATCAAAAACATCACATTATGTTGCTTCTGTTTTCATGTGTCTACAATGCAAATAGGGCCGGTAGGTAGGTACTTTATTAATCCTGAGGGGAAATTTAGTCACAGCAGCCAAGTAATGTAGAACAACAACATAGAATAACACAACTAAGATAAGTAATAAAGGTTAAAGAATAAAAAATATATAAGATATGCTCTACAGAAAATATACAAATGCTTAGTGCAAAAGAAAAAAAAATAATAATTGTAATAATAATAATGTGCAAAAAGAAAAAGCAAAAAAAGTCCAGGGTGCAAAAAGTGAAAATGTGCAAAAAATGAAATGTGCACCAGTAGTTCTTGGGGTGTGTGCGTGTGTGCACGTGTGCAGTTGGGGGGTTGATGGTTAGTCCAGGAATGAGTTGTATAGTCTGATGGCGGTGGGCAAGAAGGACCTCCGATGTCGAGGTATCTGAAATATCTGAAATGTAACTAATACTTAAGCCCTCAAAGTATATACTGTAACATACTGTGTATATCAATATGGCTACCACCGGTAAATAAACAAGTGAAATTAGGGAGCTGCTTTTGCCTGGTGGTGCTTACATCAGCGACTGCTAGTCAGCTACCCTTGCTCTAGCCTCTTACCCCAAGCCACCGGTCTTGAGCCATTTTGTGCCACACCCAATGTAATTTACAGCCCACTTGCAGCCTGGCCGAGTGACACACATGTCAATCATACCATCATCCAAATGATGGGTGTCACAGTTTAATTCCGCCAGGCAACACAAGTGTCAGTGTAGGCATTGATTGGTCCCTATGCGGTGAATACAAATTTCCTCTCCAGAGGGTTGGCGAGGAGCCTTAGTAAGCGCAATCACACCTCCCTAACCCTTGACCCATAACCTCATCCACCATGGATGCCTTTTTAATGATGCATCCTCCAAGGGGCTCCAAGTGCTTTATGGCAGGATGTTATTTCAACCCCTGGCATTGATTAAGAGTTTGCATCAATAAAATATTTGACGTAGTTAGCTGGGAATATACTGTATATGTGAATGTGTTCGTTTTACAGAAATGTGGAGGTACATAAATTCAAGAGCTCATCAAAACTTGGCCAATATATCAAGCATTTTTACAATAAAATCTATGTGGATGTTCTAAACACATAGGCTGGAAAGAGGGGAGGTTTGTGGAAAGGCATGTGGAAATATCACTCAAGGAGAACACTAGCCAAGGATCAATTTCCCCTCGCTATTACCATTTGAAGATGGGCCAGAGGCAGATCATAATTAGCTGCACATGTATGAGCTGGTCAAAGGTTTTTCTAATATAGCTCTTTTTAAGGTGAATGTTCTCTAAAGGCCCATGACATGTCTCCAACAAGGCTCAACTCTACAATGGCATTTCAGTTAGAGCACTGACTCGGTTATTATTAGGTTTGCACAGCTGCTTTTGATTGGGACAAGCCCTGGAAGACCTGTGATTCAGCAACATAAAATAAAAGACAGGTCACAGTAGGAGGATGAGGACCGGATATTTCCAAGCAGTTAATTGCTTGGTGTCGACCTCAGGCTACTATCCACTCACATTTTATACATTACAAACAGTACAATACAGTATCATTTATGTGTCTTTATGCCCTGTTAAAAGTTTTGCAACCTATGTGAATTATGGATTAGTGCATGCCATTAATGCCACCAACATGGTCGTATGAAGTTCATTGCACTTGCATTGCAAGCTCATCGGACACAATTGACTGTAACAGTATTATAACATTATCTAGAAGACAACCTTGAAACATGTTCCAAAACGAATGAACAATAGTTGTATCATATGTATGTTTCTAAAAGTGATTTCAGCTAGTGGCATGTGACTGGCTGTTTGGATATTTACCACTATTATTACTTCTAAATAATGAAGACCGACTAGTACAGAGAGACGTAAATTCTGGGATGGTACTTTGATGAAAAAAACAAAAGCCCTTTAATTTTAAAGACCAGTACAATCATTTTAATTTAGTCAGGAACAGCTTGCTATGGATTTCTAACATGAGGAGTGTAATTCTTTTGCCAGCTTTTGATGGTTTTATTATAACTGCTTTAGTCCAACGTTCTTTATTCTCAGTAGGTTGAGGGGGTGTATCCTAATCAACATGCTCAGCACCGCCCATTTTATGTTCATCATTATGGCCAAAGTGCAAGCACCTTATGTTCAGGTTTCAATCGGTGCTAAAGGAAATTACTTTTTGAAAAAACAAAAGCCTGCTGTGAAAACCAAATGTCGTCACGTCACATTTAATGGAAAATTTGATAAGCCGAGGCTTATCAACATGGAAGTGTCTGCCTTATTCACACAACAACACGCACAGACCAGGTCTTCTACTTTTTGATCATCTTGACCACTTCAGTCAGGAGGTCTGATAAAAATCAAATAATATACATGTTCAACATAAAGAGAGAGGTGAGGAATTTCAAATAACCAGATTATTATCATCCTACAATAGCCTATATTGCTCTCACCAGCCAGTTTCTCCTCTTTGTCACACTGTTGCTGGCTTTGAGGTACCTCAATTCACTAAAATCTGGGTTTATTTGACGTCATTTTCTCTAGGAATATCTAAATATTATTGATCACATTGACAACCAGAAGTATATTGTTTAAGTTGTTTAGTCACATTTCCACAAGACTGGCAGCTCCAATATTTTGTGTAACTTACATTAACATGTCTTTTCTTAAACAATACCGTGAGCTTGGCAAATGTGATTTTCATTGCACCTTTTAGGAAGCCAGGATGAAGTAATCTAAAAAATGAGCTTGTTTAAAGCAGCATGATTCAGTTACAGCCGACAGCATAGCCTGTTATATTTTAGCAACTATGCGTGACAATATTACTGATCTGGCTATAAAGTGGTGTAATACAAACCACGATGAGCAGTAAAAGAATAACAACATTGCAGCATTTAGGTACACTTTCACAAAGTATGAGGCCAAAATGTGTTTGCCATAGTGCATCACACAGCTACATTAAACCCTGTGTCTTCCTATTTTACACGACAGCAAGTTTTCACATCACAGGAAAAAATAAAAGTTTAGCAGATCAATGAAAGGGGGAACAAGTGAAATAAACAACTGATACTTTTGGAGACACATGCCATGTGTGTGTCACACTGGCTGGGACACATTCACAACAGGCGAGAAATTCAACTCTCAGCGGGACTGCACCACTGAAACGCAAGACCAAAAGAAATGCTGTTTACTTTTCAACATCGGCAGCTTATGTGGCCACTTAACACAAGGAATCGCAGCAAGACTGTTGTTCCTGCTTATCTAGTTC
>OOFE01022551.1:14384-36582 GCA_900323365.1 Monocentris japonica | reverse complement strand
TGGTTTTGAGTGGAACGGCAGTTATGTCTCATAAAAACAACATAATTGCTCTCCCCAATGAAAACTCCCATCACTGTGTCATCGTAGCGTTATGTAGGCACCGTGGCCTCACAACTGGGAGCTAATAAACACCTTGTCAATGCAGTAGGTGTCAACTTTACACCCAAGGTGAGTGTATCCAAGAGACATGCCAACACGTCATGAGCCAACATTCGCCTGCTCACTGCCACTATTGGTCATTTAGTGAGTTGTGAGAAGGTCTTGCAGGCTGGCGATCACTCACGCAGTAACAACATCATAGTCTACGCCATCACCACCCACTCTGTCTCAATTGCTCATCTGTCCTGATCTACTTGCAAAGCTATAGATATGGTGAGCATCCAACGCTGAATTCTTCCATCCATAGCTCAAATCTCCCAGTTTCTCAAACTGATAGAAATGCTACTCACACAATCCCTCTTATTCTGGTCTTATTGGTATTCTGCATTTGATTAAATTACAAGCAGGACGAGATGAACCCATACTCCGCTGAAATATAATGCTGTTATCATGTGCATGCTTTTCCTGTGACATCAGATACACTGCATTATATGGGCCACTATGGAGAGGTTTGGCTTATTGCAAGCATTGATCAACGTACTGTAATTCAATATAGGACGTCAACAGCACCATTAGATTGTAGGATGGGGGGGGGGGTCGTTTGCTACATCTGTCCAAGCCTTCTGTGGGGCAGAGAGGTGAATCCTATTGACAACTTGTATAAAGCCAAGGTCAGTGGCATCACATTTGTGTAATGAAGGCTCGACACGAAGCCTCTACAAAAAGAGCTAAAGTAATCCTGTAAATTAAAGGTATACCTTTCACAGACACTACCTATAGAAATATAGTGATGAAGATAAAATACCATTAAGCAAAATAAGCTCACTGTAAACTCTCTACTGACTGCCATAGACACACTTACATCCCCTAGAAATATTACAGGATATTATTATATGATGTTCGATAGGGAGAGCATATAAATGAAAGGAAAAGATTTGGGGGAAAAACTAATAATACAATGCACCTGTGAAGCCCACTGTGCCACACCCTTGCCGATCTATAGCTGCGATATCTCAAAGTGTATCTGTTGTCTATCATCTGGGATTGTGTGCCCAGATAAAGCCGGAGAGCCTCTGCTGCCGCTCGAGCTTCGGGAGGCTGCTCCTATCCTATCTGGCTGTCCGCTCCCTCCGGCTATTTATAACCAACAGAGCTACAGCACTTTATGAATGTCCGCAGGCACAGCATCACACAGTCTTCTGATAACCTGCCGCATCTGTTTTGGTGTGGCATTATAAGAGGCAGGGCTGGAAAATAAAGGAAAAACTCCAATTCACGGGCCACTGTCGTAAAGCGTAACCTCTGCAAATGCAGTCTTGAATGACAATAACAGACGGTGTGAGGCACCCTATTCCCACAAGTTTCATATCCAGTATATAAAGATCCCATGACTGCTGTCTTTTTTATTTAAACGAGTGAAAATGAAGAGCACGACTCCGATGCAGCAGATGCTTGGTTGCTATTATACAGTGCCATCTGTATGACTTATATGATAGCCATCTTTGCAGTTGAATAAAATGGCATGGTGCAGATCCCCCCTGCCTCACAGTCACTGGCAATGAGACATTATGTCTCAGGAGACCCTACATGGGCACACACACACACGCGCGGGACAATTAAATTTGATTAATGGCTCAAGCCTTCATCCTCCCAGACAAGCACAGAGACAGATTTAACTGGCAAAATGTGCTTTGATCTTAAATCCCTAAATTAATTTCGTATCTACATGGATTAGATGCCTTGTTACCTGCAGAGGACGCGCCTAACCAATCCAAACGCACTCAAGTCCTCGTTTGGTTTTTCTGTCCTGATCATCGTGAACTTGCAGGAATACAGGCGGTTTACCATCGAAATGAGCTGCAACGAGTGAAAAAAATCTACTTGTACAGACTGATGGAGCCATTGGCACACTAGAATTAAAATATTTGGGGGGATATTTCATCCAAACTAGGCTGCACATATCAGGATTTAGCTGCATTCTGGATATCCACTCGTCCATCTAAACGTTAAAGACTGTTCTTCCTCACTTTTTTAAAAAACATTTTCTACTCACCTGCTATAACCTTTACTGCTTCCAAGCATCCTCACGCATTTCTCCCCAACGGCAACTCCCAAGCCACCAACAGTCAAATCGAGACGCACGATCTCAAGTCCATCTCTTTAAAAAGACGGGTTTAAAAACACACACACACACACACAAAATACACCACCGCACGTTCCTCCTAGATTTCCAACGAGTTTCGAGAGACAAAATAACAATACGGCTGTTCTAAAATGACAGTAGCAGTTATTACAACGAGCGAACCCACACACACAGCCGCTCCTCCCTCGGAAATGGGACTCCTTGTGCGCCTGAACTCGTCCGAGGAAATCGAGAGAATAAAGACGGAATGCAAATGGAAGGTAGAGAGAACAACTCCCACGCATCCGTTCCCGATGCAAGCGCACAGTTGTCTCCCGCTTGATGCAGTCCCTCCTCAGCCTCACACTCCTAACACTGTGTGTGACTGGCTGTCGTCGGCGGCAGAAGCAATCCGCGCACTGGAGGGAGGGACGGAGATGATCAGCGGAATGTACTGTGTCTATAGCAAAGTGTGTGTGTGTGTGTGTGTGTGTGTGTCAAGAGTGTGTGTGTGTTGTGATTGACTATATGTGTTTGAGCATTGTATATGACGCATATAGTCTGTTCACTTGCACCCGATTTATACACTCGGCATTTTGTTGTTGACTAGCGCCAATATTTTTCTCTTTGCAGATTTCATCCTTCCCGCAACGCAAACGCACAGGCGCGAGCACGCACGCACGGGCGTATGCACACACAGAAAACATATTACCTCAAAGCAGAGGAAATGTCTGCTATAGTTTAAGGGTAAATCGAATCAAAATAGCTCGTATTGAATTTGTGATACGCGAAATTTGCACTGACGAGCTGCTGTCAAAAAGCAAATAAATAAATACAATCATTTACTTTGCAGTAGCTGAACCTGGAAATGAGTGTGTGTGCGTGTGAGAGAGGAGGAGGAGGAGGGGGGCCATCTATGAGAAAGTAGCAGTTCTGCTTTTGAAGGCCTGGTGGCACTGTGGGCTTCAGATACCACACACTCACACACACACTCACGCACACGTACACATCCTCTGTTTTGTAATGTTTCCTCCAGGAGACGGGCCCTGGAGTAACTCTGTTGTCTAATACATGTCTGATCCATTCTCTTCCTCCTGCGAGTTTTAAAGAGGGGCTCAGGCACAACCAGTCAGAGTTTGCAGGGGGCTTTAAAAGCAGGAAGAGTAAATATTTCATAGGAGCAAACTCTTATCTTGTCAAATCCAGTGTTCCCCGTTCATTGTCTTTAATGTTCAGCTAAAGTTAAAAAATATGAGATTGTTATTCTTATTTTGAGCATGTATTCCAATTCCATTCTTAATGTTCTGGGATCAGTTCACATTCAACTAAGTCCCCTAAATGTTAGTAGCTGAATGATACTCGTCATTTGTAATCGCTGCTCATAGATTGTATTGATTAGCGAAAGTTTGTGGGAGGACAGCAATGGAAGACAGCCGGCCTCCTCACCTGGCCATTAACACTAGATAGATAGTTAGATAGATACGTAGATGCTTTATTGATCCCCGGGGGGAAATTCTGGATTCTAGCCTCCGCTCAACTATGGTAAGCACCAGCTCCGGATCATTAGCTTGCTGTAGGATTGTGGGGGGTGTGGATCGGGATAATCTTGGTTCTGGAACCCAAATTCCCTTCTTGGTCGAATTCTCAGTTCCTCAGGTGTAATGTCTGTGATATAAAGATGGCTCCTTATTTTCTTAAAATACTAATTTGCAACATCCATTTTGCTACTCTCTATTGCCATTTTGATACCACACAGTCGTGATTTAACCTACTATAGCCAGTCCATTAAATCTTCTGCCACACAGGAAATGATGCATTTTACATTTCCAGCAGCAGCCACAGTAGGTTAGGTTGTTTGGAATAAATGAAGAACTGTGTAGTTAGCATGAGCAGCGATAGCCACCATGGCTAAACAGACAGAGAAAAGAGCGCCACCTGTAGACACTCAATCTTCATCAACAGAAAAGCTCAACAGAAAGCTCTGGTGGGATTTCTAGATACAAGGCCAGTGGGGACACACGTGGTGTCAAAATGTGGGGAAGTTAAAGGTGCTACATGTAGCATTTTAACATCAATAAATCATTGCCACTTTCATTTTGAGACATTAGTATAAAAACTGTAAACAAAGACCATCAGTGAGAAGGTTGGCAGCTTTTTAGCAGCCTCTATACTGTACATGGTGTACCACCCGATTTGGATCTGGTAGGGGATCTGCTGGGTTACTTTATGGCACAAAACATGAACCAGTTTTACTTTGCAACTTATACAAAACATTATTGCAGATCCGCTATTCTAACTGTATCGTTTCGACTTCAGGTTACCTCGTCAGAATGAATATTAGCTTTTGCAAAATGCATGTAGCACCTTTAACCACTCTCCTATGTCTCGGCACTAGACATGGCTCTTATCTGCAAATTTTAACCATCATATATGGATTAATGAAAGTCTGAGTGCCTTATATATTTTTAGTTCTGGGAATAGGAAGTCATATTATTGAATTCAGTACTATCCTCCCACTCCCGCTTCGCTTTCTTCTCTATTCCACGGTACAGTATTTCTGCCCCCAGAACTGCAAAGGACTCATCTGGGATGAGTGTTTGTGTGTGTGTTTGTGTGTGTGTGTTTGTGTTGGGCGGGGGTACACAGGGTGGTGAATCCCGAAGGCAAGACTCCCAAACTTCAACAGAGTCTCGGCTGGTCCCTCACCAACACCTCCGTTCCTCCCATTCCCTGTTCTTTAAATACAACATGAATTAATTCAAGGATTCCCCTGTCCTGTGAGATCAGATTTACTATTAGAACCACTTTATTCCACTGTATTATATATATAGATAGTTTGCGATGCTTATTGGAAGTGGGAGGTCTTTAAGTTGCCCTCGCGTGGACAAGGATACTTTACTATACTTTACTTAAGTCATTTTCAATCCAGGGACACTGACTTAGAGTGTGCAGGGAACTCTAAAAACAAGAAGGCTGAATATTTCATATGAGACTACTCTTGTCAAATCCACTGCTGTCATTATGCAGGCATTAAAGCATTGCTAGAGTTTAGCATTGCTGATAAGTGAAAGGGGCTTTAATGCTCTGGATCTTTTGGGATTAGTTCACCTCTAATTAAGTCAAGTTCTATATTAGTAACTGAATGATAATGCTCATCTCTAGTCACTTTTATACATTAAATATGAAAAGTACTTTCATTTTTCAAACATTTTCTTAACGTCACATATTTGATGGAGTTGAATTAATTCGGGAAGCGAGGAGGAGGATTTACAGCAAAGTTGAGAAACTAGCAGTTGTGAGTCACAGGCCTTAGGTGCTAAAACAGAAATTACATTTCATTCAACTAGCCTACATAACTTAACGCACTCATCTTAACAATAATGTCTGTGTTGCTTTCAGGTTTTCAATCATAGGCCGCAACAAAGCATGTGCTACTGATGTATTTGTCTGGCTGTGTTAAAATGCTTCTCTGCCCTTCTTGCATCCTCAAGCTTTTCTGCACAGACCCTCAGAGCAACCGAAACCACTCAGGCATCTCAGCTCCATGTGAATGTCATCAGCATCATGGCCAAAGCACAATAGCTATGAGTACGGGGCATTCTCTCTGTATTTTCAAGGGGTGACACTGGCCTCTTCTTTTCTGGACCTGTACACCAGATCTGACCACACCTAAAGTCAAATGCAGAGGCAATTCAACAGCTGCTTTAGTTTGCATTATTGCAACAAGAAGTCAGTGGGCATGCATCAATCAATACTTCCTTATCCCAATAGTTTGAAATAATCAAGTTCATATTCAGATTCTGATTTTATTTGCCAAGGATAAGTGAAGCATTTGTCACACAACAATAGAACACCACCTTACCATCAGGACATACAGCAATGCATGCAATACAAAAATACAGACACCAGTAATGATATATGAAAAACTCAATACTGTCTATTTTGCAGCTACATTGCATCTATTATTTTCTATTTTAAAAATGCTTTCTGGTCAAAAATGAATGTTGCTTGATCAATGGAACCCAAAGGGAATAAGCAGAAAAAGAGGAAATAGAAGATGCACTTCATGGGAGGGAGGAGAGTAGCTAAGTTCATGGTCTGTCTGCCTGCCTGTTTTCCATCCTCCCTTCCTTCTTAGGAGCTGCAAACAACAACGGAGGTAACAATGGATACCTAGTGACGCCATGGGCTTTGAAAGCATCCCATCAATAATTAATTTGTTCTGTTGTGTTCCTCAACAGTGGCACGCATGCTGGTCCTTAATCTTTTGTTATACATGGACTGAGCAATGGCACATGGAGACTCTGCTCCAAATGATAAATGGTTCTTGGTGAGATGATAAAATAACAATTTGCTTTTTACTATCAGTGGTCTTTATTGCATTATTATGTTAAAGGCAGGATTATAGGCAGACTTTTTGTGTAAAAATACAGCCATCTTACACCCTTATTAAGACCCCAATACAATTCTGGTGTATATATTTAGTATAATATATTTATATATTGTCTATAAAACACAATATATAAAGTATACTATGTATTTTCTCTAAAATATATAATATGTAGTAAATTATACCACCATTATATTATCTGGTTTACAAAAAGTGGTATTCCTCTGATCTCTTAAGGCCCTTTAAACAAATAAAAGCCTAGAAATATCACAGTCTAGGAAAAGTATTACTCCATGATAGTGAAAGAGGTTTCTTGATGTTTCAATGTACACCTAGGGATATTACCTTTGTGTTATTCACCATATCCCACAAGCACTGTGGTTCCAGCACTTGGCTGCACTTGACCACTTTATAGCATGACAGTTTATGATGCATCTATATCATAAACCTCTGAGGATGAGAAAGGCATACTGAAGGTGTGGCTGACTTATTTCAGATAGCTGTAGAAATGCTGACGACGGTTTGTTTCTGACTGAAACATTGAAACAGTTTTTTGCGAGTGAGGACATTTCTTTTTTCCTGAGTATATCTGTGAGTCTGCACCAGGTCTCTTCTCAGAAAAGTTTCAGTGCGTTGAATTCTTTTTTTAGCCCTGCAGATAGCATTATGCACCATGCTATGACAGCAGCCCCACTAGAATACCATACAGTGTTCCTCTTAGCACAGCATTTGGATGGCATTTAACAAGACAGAAAGTTAGCCAAACCCTCATGCTGCAAAAAAAACCTACCGCATAGGAAGTTGACCCCCTTTTTTATGACACAAGCTTGCAACTTGCCAAAAGAAAAATATGCTCACATTTTGTTCCGTTTCATATTCTGCTCTTTTCTGCAGCATGTAAAAAAAAAAATACACAAAGAGAGCTGCCATTGCCATGACAGTCTCTTTCTCTATATACACCCAACACCCAATAGCATTGATGTGAGCATGTAGATGCTACACCCCATAGCTATGTTACAGATTGCCTAACGTGAGTCTGCAGTATATGCAGACTCTGTTGTATTCAGAGCCATGGAGAGCACCTTTCACTCTGAGCCAAAGCCTAGGAACACAATACTAGGCCAGCTTTCTATTCTATTCAGTACTATGGACAGCTCCACATTCTGACAGCACTGGAGATGGGTCCACAGCCACAGAAATTACACACTCGAACATGTTCTCCTATTGCAGCACCACAGACAGAGCCAGGCTCTAAATCAGAACCACAGGTAGAGCCAAATTATTTGCCATCCTGTTCCTTTATCTATTCCAATCATTACCAAGGACAGCTTTCCTTCCTGCAGCAGTGATGCAGAAAGGAAGCAAAGCCAGACGTTTCACTCAAAGGTACAAGGAGGTTATACGAGCTAGACCTGCTTGGCTTCCTTGATATTATGATGATTTTTCTTGGTCTGCAGGGTTCAAAAATGTTCATGAATGGTGGGTGGATCTCAAAGTTGACAAAGGCACAATCAGGCGAATGGTTAACATCATGAATATCAATCCAAAACACTCAACGCAGCATTCATAAATATCCATTCGTGACTTCTACTCGTTTGGCAATGGGCATACACTGCTCTAGTACTTCCAAACTGTAAACAGGACCACAAAGCTTCTCAAGGCTAAGAGCTGGTGGTTCTCTTTGTAAAGCATGCAGCCACGCTGACAGCACCATGAGTGTAAAACATGCTGGGAGCACACTCTAATGTGCGCATGTACTGTTTTTATCTCCACAGGCTGATATTATAGTACAGCCTATGGAGAGTATATTAAAGGAAAATAAACTCTAAAACACTTCAACACTGTTAAAAACAGCTATTGGAGATGTACCAATTGACAAAAAGGTAAATTACAACACGTCATCACAAAATAACTCCTGAAATACATCGAACGTCACAGATTGATGATATATAACAGTGTAAGAGTATCTGAGGGTGTGTTCTTTACTTTTACGTATGAGTGTGAGTTCTTTATTCCATGTACTCATTGGTTAGATCAGATGTTTACCACCATCTTGTGCAAGCACCCTCAGCAGTGCTACAGCAAGACCATTCAATCCCCCTCCAAGGTAGGTTCCTGTGCTCTACTCTCCCTGTGGCCTTTTTAATATTGGCTCCCCAAAAGATGCTGCTGTACTGCCATTTTTCACCAAGCCCATCCCTGTGACCTTTAAATTGAAGATGCTTTAGTGGCAGAAGCACTTATTCAATTTCTGAAATATGTTCTTTCGTGTGTTTTTTCTGCCAAATACACCACACAGAGACTCTCCTCTCACTCTTTCTCTCTCTCCCCATGCACACAGACACACAAAGATATGAAGATTTTCACTGTGACACATTCTTTGTCATTTTCTTTGTCAAATCCACTTCACTTTATCAGTGTGCACACAAACAGGCAAAGTGCTGAAGTAATTAATTGGAGCATGCTTTGCAGAGTAGCTCTTGTTCAGAGGAACGTCACCAGTGCTGCTTTCTGAAAATACTATTGTCGTCACAGTGTGATACCCAGTAAAGTAGTTAAAGGATAATTCCAGTATTTTTAAACCTGGGCCCTATTTTCACATATTTTGACTAAATGACTAATAGGTCATTTAGATCCTTTCTGTAATGTTGTCAGACACTTCCAATAACAATCTGAGCCTGTCAGTGGCAAAAACAAGCACTTTTAGTGGACGTACTTTGATCGGGCTCAGCTGCCCCAAAGGATTACGTTGCAGCCATTGCAGCCGGTTGAGGCGATCTACTGGATCAATTCCAAAACTTTTTGTACCTATTAGTCTTTTAGACCCCAAAATATGTAGAAATAGGGCCCAGGTTTAAAAATACCAGAATTATCCTTTAAGCTATTGCCTGCTTGTGTCATGATAATGACACATGATCATGATAATGTTTCTATAGTGATTTATCTTGCAACAATGCAAATACACATTTGGACAAAATTACTGTTTTTATTCATTGTATTTTTTATTCAATATAATGAAATTCCACATCAGTACACAAAGAGTAACTTGGCTTTTGACATTCTGATTTTAATTTTCTAGAAAATCAAAGATGCTCAATGAAGTGAATTTGAAGACAATTAATATACAAAGACGCATTGATTTAAATTTGTCTTCCAATTTGCTTCAATATATATTTTTGGAAATCTTGCCTACTTCGTCTCAAACAGTTCAATACTCTCTCTCTTTCCCTCTCTTTCACACACACACACTGTCATTCTCTCTGTCACTCTGTCCTCATAGTCACTCATTCACCCTGACCTGTATTATTTTGCTACTGGTGCAGTAAAAATGGAAAGGCACTGTATCTGGCGAGGTTAAAGGGGGAAACTACCCTCAGTGGGCTATGAATTGCCTGTGATGTGAATGAGAATCAAAAGAAATATTGCCATGCTGCAACAAAGGTTCTAGGAATTTGTTTCAGGGTTACAGACATCTGCATTAACATTGCAAATACATACCTACATAAAGACATAAACAAAGTCCAACAGCAAAATCATACACCCTATATACATCTCCCCCTCTGCAAAGTACACAGTCTGGGCGGGGGGTGCATAAGAGGGAGGAAGGAGAGGGTGGTTGTGCCTTATGGTTTGCCAGTATGACTGTCCTGGGGAAAAAGCTATTTTGATGACAGGTGGTTCAAGGTCATGATGTGACTGAGGTTTTGAACCTGAGTGAAAATGACAGTCATCAAGATTGTGAAAATCTGTATGAAATAGCAGCAGTACAAAAGAGGACACTTTTTGCTGTGATTATGGGTATAATGATGACGCAATACACATAAGGAGCAGCCAAATACCCAGCATCTAAGTACCCATAATCATCGTAAAGAACACTCTCAAGGTTATTATGGCTTTTATAAAACGGTTACTAACACATGTATACTGACTTTACTGACATGTACAGTTTTCTTCAAAGTAGAATACATACATGAGAATAAAAAACAAGAAGGATTGCTGATTAGCTCCTTGGTTACCAACTCTTAGGCTAGCGTTTTATGGGAATCGTCAGTCCAGTGGGGATGCATCTTAGACCAATCTGATTGTTTGGCTGAAAGATCTCTTGCCTGTAGTAGCACCTCATTATCAGTTTTCTCTGGGGTTGCTTTCCAAATCGTGATCACAAAATTATACCATCACGTTAAAATGCAGAAGAAGGAACTTATTCAAACCACCTGAAGCAAAACGAAAAGCTCTGTTAGACCATATGAGAAACATTGCCTTTGCTGGTTGATCTTTCCCACAAAACAATTGCCAGGCCGCTCTCTCTCTGTTCCTTAGCCTTGCACTGTGCAAGAGCACTGCAAAGAAAAATGATGCTCCCATGTCACTTGCACACACTGCTTTGGGCAGACTATCATTCCCATTAAACTAATAACAGTTAGCTTCTTATCTCTCAATGTCTTGGCAAAGTCACTTCCACCCTTGAACAAAACACTGTGTCTTTGAATGCTGGGGCTTAATCTATCATTGAGGACCAAATGAGACTGCATAATCCTCTGCAATTTGCCTTTTTGTATTCTGCATTATCATTGATGTCTATTGCGTTTTATAAGTACACACATTTTCTCTTTTTGGGGACAATGACGCTATCCTTTAACTTCCAGAGCGGGCAGAACTAAACTATACGATTTTTTTTAATCTTACTGCTCACACCAAAAAAGTCACACATAGAACTTTTAACTTTAGTTTAGCATTATGTTAGATCTTCATGTAAATATGTACTTGCTTTATCAGTCAGCACAAAGTGCTACACACTTCAAAGCTGCATGAATAAAAGCATATCTACCTCACTATCAAAATGTCCTGCAACTGCTAGAATTACTGTAGCATGTAAACTTATGATTGATGATATCTTTTCTTTTTAATGTGCATATACTTTTTGGTGGCTGGAGTTGCAAATCCTTAACTCTTGCAGCCACAGAGGCTGACAATATTCAAAGTGCATAGAAATGCAGCTTTAAGCATTGAAATATCTTTAAATGTCATCCTGAAAGAGATGGATTCATAAATGAAGCTCACTGTGAAATTCCCATAATCACTGCTTTAGCCCATGACAACGCTCTCAAAATCCAAGTCACACAGCTCAAAAATGCATCTTGATGCTTGACAATCACTTTTCTAGAGGAAAATCACATATTACAGTCCAATTTGTGTGTATGTTACATTGTCTTAAATGCTACAGACACACATACAAACACACACACACACATACACACACACACACACACACACACACACACACACACACGTACACTGTTATCCAATGTTCATTGCATAATATCTCAAAAGCACAAACAATTGCATCTTCTGAAGTGTTACTATTTTATAAGGCAGTACTTACACTCTAGGAGGTGTTTTATCTAAAAAAGAGCCATTTGGATTTCATTTTGCCAACAATACAAATGTGACAAATGTGCTCCCCTATAGACAAGCTATTATGGGCAGTGCCTTGGCCTCAGACCCCTACAGATATTCCACTCATGGCCTCTGAAACAATGGCCCCCTTTTATTTATTTTTTTCCAACTGCAGAGCACAATCCATCGCCAGGGCCGCCCGCCTGTCATCTCACCGCACAGACACTGGCCTCATGACATGAGAGCTCCTTGTAAAAGATGTTGCAGCCCCTGGATCTCTGTGCAATACATACACACACACATATACACATGTGTGCACGCACACAGACACAGATACGCATGTGTACGCACACAAACACAGACACAGACACAGACACACACACACACACACACACACATACACAAACCTAATCTGGCCCTGAATCAAATCCCATCCTTTTATTTTTCAGACAGTAAAGGAGGGTGAGGGAGTGCTGTTGGGAGTAGTGTACACTGGTAAAGTAATCACTATTTCAAGGGGTTTTGGGGTCAACACACAGGTCTGTTTAATGCCCACACCCCACCCCTAAGGTAGAGAGATTTCAATCACTTTATAGCGGCCACTGTTGCTTTAGTAAATTGTTGACAGCCAAATCCGTGCCGATCCGTTGAGTGATTGCATGCTGCGAATGGTCTAATCCCATTTTCTCTTCAGCTCCTGACTGTAAATGAACAGACAAAGTTTGGGTGCTCAGTGTATTTTTCTCAGTGTGATGTGATGCCACATCGTAATGGAAGGCAATTTTCTGAGTTGAAATTTGGTGAAAAGCCATACAGAAAATCCTTCAACCATCGGGAAAGCCAGCCAAGCTTCGGTGACATTGCTAAGTAGAGTATATCCACATGTTCAAACTGTCCATTCTGAATCGTGTTTCTCACTTCTCTTTGAACTGCTACATATGTAAGATGCTCACGAGAGAGGGATGGCCTTATGGACATGATACTGTGAAATCTCTTCACACTTGGCATAGGCTTCGAATAAAGACCTAGATGGACTGTGTTCATGGATTTTGCTGATATCACACACATATAAAAATGCTTATAGAAGCCCACTGCCTCTGGCTTATTTTCCAGTAGCCCAATACTTAATGCTGTTCATGCATTTAATATCACTCAAAGGCATGAGTCATGGAGAAATTGTGAGGCAATGTATATGAGCTGCATCGCTTAAAAACGGAAATAATATGGGCTGATGAAGATGAAGGTACGCTGCTAGAATCCAAGGAACAGATTCAACAGAGAATTATATAATATTGCTGACAACACTGAAACCTGCCTCAAACACGTTCCTATTTATTGTGTCATTTATTGAATCACGGCACTAGCAGCTTTGGCTCAAAAGGGAGAGATGTGCAACCAAAATGTATTTTGGTTGGGCTTTGATGAAAAATATGAGGAAAAGAATGTACCTGAAATCCTTCAGAAACTGTGTGCAAATGAGTGCCTACTCAGCCGCCTTGACAACTGTCCTAGTGGGACCTTGTCAAGGTATGTATTGTGATTCTTGGCTGTTTTTTTTCTGTCTTGTTCATCCAACATTTACCTGTTGAACCATTTCAACCATGATGTAAGAAGTATCACACCAAACAGATGCTCAGCAGAACACATACACATACAGATTCATTGTAATTGGAATGCCAAAGTCTCACCATGTTGCTCTGATGCCAAGGTAAAGTCACACCCTCCCTCTCATGGCTTTGTGACATGACAAACTGTCAATAACACAAAAAGTTCTTTGTCATCTGCCGCATCTTAGCACTCCATTGGGGCATCAAAAATGCATTACTGCTCCTTACACCCACACTTTGCATTATTTGGTTTCTTGGCAGAATATTTTTACACTGAGCGGGTGACAGACAGCTCACTTTTTAACCCCTCACTCATTTCTCAGTGGAAATGTCTGAGCTGGCACAGAACTAATGGTTTGTGTCTGATGCCTCGTCCGGATGAGGTAGCTATTCAGATCAAGACTGTTCCCACTCTGTCATTTCCTCTATGAAGCACCATTAAACCTTATGTACCATGTCTGTGTTAAAGGCTTGAAACACTGACAACCTTTGTTTTCTCAAGAGCCTAATAGGCTTTAATGTTTTATTGTATTAAAACCAACCTTGAGAGTACGCTGCACACACTGCTGTGGGCTCCAGAAAGATTATCAGCCTTGGATCAAGTGTACATTGGACAATAATACATGTTAGACAAACCATTTGAACGGGTTCAACGCAGCATTCAGTGTGTGCCCTCTTAGCAATGATTCATTACAGCTGTAAGATGAAAGCCAAATGAAGAGCCTGAGCAGTAACTAACAATTATGAATGTGGTTTTTTTTGTGTTTGCTGTTTTTAGGAAAAGGCAAAAGAGAATTATTTAATTATTTAATGTTTAATTGCTAAATGCATCATCTGCTAAGCTGTTTATCACTTCAGTGCTATTCTGTAACACAGCAATACTCATGTGTTGTAGTATCATTCTAACTCACTGACCATGATGAGGGTGGTGTTATTGACATTATCGTATATTGTACAGATTGGCTCCACAATCAAGTTTTTGGACCATTCATCAGGATGTTATTAAGCAAAATGTCCTGACAATGACACCAAAAGTATATACAAATCCCACAACTGTTTTGCGTTCTGCCCCTGTTTCCTGTGTTCTAAATTTGTTCATCGTTGACTAGCTGGATCTAGTTAGGCTCATCTCTGTAATGTCCCTTGAGACATGTTTTGTGATGAAGGGCTATATAAATAAACGTGACTTGACGTTGACTTTCTTGCCTAGCAGCCCACAGGAGCACCCATTCAAACATGCAACTGCTATCCAAAGTGTGCCAGGATCAAAATCAAACTCGTCTGCATCGTTGAACTTTCGCTGCCCTCCCACTCTCACAGACAAACATGGAAGTGCATGAACCACATCGGTGGAATCTACTTGACAGGGAACATTTCATTTTAATCACACTTGGCCATACAACCACTACAGGTTGGGCTAGACATGCAAAAGCTGGCAAATAAACAGAAACATAGAGAGAATATTACATAATTCGGAGGTCAACAGTAAAAAATTACAAGGCAGACAAGGCCTGTCTAATTGGAGCAATGAAAACAGTGATGCAGTGACAAACAAACAATAATGGTACTTTATTTATCCCATAGGGAAAATTCTCTTTTTGCTCATCCCTCATCCGCAGGGAGGTCAGAGGTCAGGGTCAGCTAGAGAACAGCACCTTGGCAGCTGGTAGAGATTCAGCAGGGCGGATGCTTGCTGACGTGAGCACTTGAACCCAGGCCAACTGATTGATTGAACAGTTTCACAAAAACAAACCGAAAAGCGTGACAATAGAGTGCTTAGACCTTTGAGTCCTGCCCTGTCATTTAAATGACAATCAAAATAAATTATCTTTGTACTAACTACTGCAGTTGTGATAGTAGCAGTGTGAACAACATATCAGCCTGTTGACTTGCATTAGCCATTGGCAGAGTCTAATCACTTTCAATAGCTTTTCACCGAGAAGTATCATTCAACCAATACACTTCAACCAGACTGCTCAATGTGATAGCCATGGCTAATGTGAATAATAGAGAGGGGTTTTACTTTATGTACAACTCTGTTAGAGGAATCTCACAGGAATTCCCCACAGTATTCCTTCTCACCCCCCAAAAACCTACTCACACTCAGTCGCTTGCTTACACCGTAATGCTCTTTGAAACCCGATAGAATGCAATCTATTTTCATGATAATGGTATCATTTTTCTTTGCTTTTTTCAGCATAGAGCATAGATACAGATACACTACAAACAGCAATTTCACAGGAGCACGGAGATAGGAGATTCAGCAGAACACACAGGTCACAGCAAATAAATAAGACCATTTAACCTCTTCAACCTGTCTACCCTCTGCAGGTAAATGGCAAATAAACAAACATGTAGGTACGTACACAAATCTGTGCACACACACACACTCACACTCACACACACACACACACGCACACACATGCACACACGCACACACATGCACACACGCACACACACTTTATCGCTTGAATAGGACATATATTGCATTGACTCTGCCCACTGCACAGTCTGAATAGAATCTCATTATTTCATGCAGTTGCCAAGCAGATTCTCAGGTGGAGAAAATGTTATTTGTTGGATCTCTATTGGGTGGCTTCATTTGTTCCAGGGTTATGGCCATTTCTCAATGTACAGCTCCGAGCAACTTGCTGGCCCCCTCGTTTTGTGTGTGTTTGTGTGAATGTGCGGGGATGGAGGTGTGTGTTACGATCATTATCACCAGTTTCAGTGACGAAAATCCAATTCTGAAATGGCTCTTGGGGCTTGAAGCAACTGACTGAGGAGTCATATGTCAAAGGGGACTGTTTTTTTCTCATCTGGTAATTAGAACAACAGAGCATATCCCAAAACAATAGAAGGAGCCTCATGCCCCCCCCTCCCTGTCCAATGTCCTAATTTCATTGCCATTCAATAGGCTCATCCTAATGCACTCTCCAATCTGAAGAGAAGACAATTTTCCCTGGCAACACTCACTAGTGAGGTTTTAATGGGCACATAAGCCACACATGGGAACAAGAGCATCAGTAACAAATTAATTCTGGACTTCAAATCATGGCTGTTCACCGAGACTCATCTCAAGCTACTCATTAGAGGAGCTGCCAATACATAGTTAAATACACCAAGAGTAATTGTCAAAAAGCCTCAAAGGGACTACTTCAATCTCCATAGGAGACAACCAGATCCCAAAGAGGAAAAGTACTTGGAAGATAGGAGGCGAAAAGGAGGAGACATTGATGTAAATTGGAATGCTGTTGGGATGTGGCAGTTGTCCGATGGCGTCTTTTAGCCACTGGAACTAAAACAGTCAATGGGATCAGTGAAACTTCTCACTGCATGTGTGTTCTGCCCTTGTGTTGGACATGACACCACTATCTCCTTCCCACCCAGTTCCTGTCCTCTATGGTGACTGTAGAGAGAATATATGATTCCTGGTGCCTCTGACTAATTTGATTTCTACCTGGGTACTAGGTGTTGTAAACTAGGTAATACATGGTTACAATAAAAGGTTAACAAGTAAGTAAGTAAGTGAGTAAGTTACAGCTGTAACTAAATTGGTAAATACTTAGAATTTAATGGCATGATTCCTGGCAAATTAGGTTATTTATTTTATTTTATAAACACCTTCTATACCCATCAATTCAAGGAGCTATCTTGTAAGTACTGAAGGTTTATATTAGCAATAGCCCAAGTTTAATTGTGCACTTTGTCAGAATCAAGGCAATTCTTCCCTTTAAATGAGTTTTTCCTACATAGATACTGGCTATGATAAAAATGTTTGCTCCCATGGAATTACCCATGGAATTACCAGTTTCCTACATTCTTTATCCTCTATTCTTTTTAATTGTTTATTTTCCCTTTCCATTCCATTAAAACAAACATCTACTATATATGTTCTGTAACAGTACATAAAACATTCAAATTTACTCATTTAAGTATGTCAAGTAAACTGAAACTGGACCGTAAAAGGAAGCATTGTTTGGCACTTGCAGTTAGTTTGAAAGCATCATTATTTTTAAACTTAAGGCGAGGACTGTTACATTTCTTTTAGATTTTCTCTATGTTAAATGCAGCAAACATACATTATCTAGTCAGTCCTTGTTGCTATTGGGCTCTTGGTTGTTTGTAATATCACAGAATTAAATGTTGCTTTTGTCTACAGCTCAGTTTCCATTTACTTGCACTGTAAATTGCAATGCTTTACTTTGGAACACTGGTGGAGGGGGCGTGGTAACACCATAGCATTAAATGTTGCTTCCTTTTTATGGTCCAGTTTCACCGATCTTACACTGTCATAGTATGATACATTTGATGGTGGTAAGAACCAGGTCAGACCATAGAAACAGTCCAGTTTCAGCTTTCTTACCAAGTAAATTGGAAGGTTTTACTTTGTACCTGTGTAGAATAAATATGGGACATGATGATTTGCCAATTCCGAAGGACATGGTAAGAACCTAGTAGTGCCATAGGAACAAATCATGATATAGAGACATTTCAGAACTGATTAGGACATATGTTTAGGAATGTAAAATGCATTTTGCCTGGCTATACCAGTCCTATTGATGATCCTGCTGTTCCTGTTGATTGTCGATGCATGACATAGTGGCTCTGACGTTAAGTGCTTGATTTTCCTGTGACTGTATAGCTGTAAGGTGCAATATTCTGTTCTGTGATTTGAACTATTCTTAAGTCATAGCACAGGCAGTACATGTTGTCAAATATTAAAGCCTTTCACTGTGGGAGGGCCGAGCACATATGAACTGTTTCCTGCCTCCGAAAATTTATTAATAAAGTAGCAGGTGACTTTTCCCGCACAAGGAGACCCCATGCGGTGCTACATTTCATTTATAGAATTATTGTTGACACTGATGAGTGAGATGGTGATTGAAGGTTAATCATATGCCAAGAATGAGGAGGGAAAGCCATTTAACCATTCAACCATTTCTACTCCATAAGAACAATGATGCCCTGGATATTTGAGGTGTGGTCTTACCGCTGAACCAAATCAAACCAATTCAAGATTAGCCATGTATATCTTGTGTGTATATCTTGCTATTGTTACTACCCATAAGCTGATCAATGACTGGACCTTGTTTGAATCTACGATAGTTGAATTTAGTTACACCTTGAGTTCATTAATCTATTGCTAATACATAGAAAATCAACACCCAGTCTGCCTAATCATTTTCTATATTACTGTAGTACCTCATTGATTCAGAAATAATAGTTTCTGTATAGCTGCATAATGTAATACTTTGTGTATATGGTCATTTGGAAAATAAACCATATTACCTTACTGTCTAAAGAGCCCTAATTAGACCATAAGGAGATATAATTAAAAGCATGACTGAAATGCACTGGGAAGGATAATGTGATTACCAACGATCTGGACCAGACCAATATGGGTACATGTTTGTCCTGAAAAGCAGGTCAATGAGAGGGATATGACGTTACTGACCATGTGTCCAGTCCTAACTGCAGTTTGTGTAATTACTCCAGAGCTGGCCAGCAATTAGTGCACAGATTCCATTTTTGATTAGGTCGTACGAAAATCAGCCCGCACTATGAGAAAACATTACCCTACGCTATGCAACTAAGCTTCACCCCGAGATGAGCAACTTAAAAAGAAATGATCAAACTGCTTCGCTCTGACCCACCCTTCCTGAGATTACTGACCTTGCTGCATCGCTCGCCAAATAGAAAATCATGTCATGCTCTCCAACCTGCTGAAGTATAATTCAAATACTCCTACTCCTGTATGCACCATGTAAAAACAGAATACATTCATCACATTTCCTGCATGAGTCTCCTCCCACTGTGGTCCTCTGTGCACATACTCCTTTTACACCATCCCTGACTCAGGACTTGGCTCCTTCAAAGATGTCCCTTTCTTTCTGTCACAGGGAGGAAACAGACATGGTGAAATGTCTCACATGACTGTTTCCATGTAAAAAAGAAACAGTTGAAACATGCCCGCCCCCACGAACTATGCAGGCATCCTGTGGGCCAATCAATAACAAGGTTCATCAAAACCAGTGGTGAAGCAGTTATTGCCTTTCACATTTTAAAATTTTGACCTTTAATTATAGTGCCCTCATTTTGCCAATCAGTATAATTTGCAAGGATACATTTGTAAGTTTTGCGTCAATTGGATTTATAGTGTAGGAATTAGGGGCTTTCAAAGTTAAAAATGTTGACCTTTAATTGTAGCGTCCCCATCAGGCCAATTAGTGTAATAGTTTCAAACGCCAGAACACAGCGCCAAAATCATCAGCCCTCCAAGTTTCATCAAAATTGGACGAGTGGTGTCTGAAATATCACGTCTGACCTTAAAATTTTGACCTTTAATTATAGCACCCTCATTAGGTTAATCAGTGTAATTTTTTAAATACCAGAACACAGCGTGCAGACGCATCATCCATGCATGTTCTGTCAACATCAGACTAGTGGTGTCATCTGAGACCATTTGATTTTGTGGATAGGACCAGGATTTCACTTTGGCTAGGAGTCTCACATTAGGGGAGAATTGTAGTGGGGTTGGTTTAGATGATAGTTGGAGTCAAAGAGAGACTTGACACAGCTTTGCCAGGTAAAGGGTGGGGTAGGCCACCACCAGTCTCTTACTGATACCAGAGCCAATAAACACTTGCCACTCACAGCTGGAGACGAGCCAACGCCATGGGAAAGCAGGGGGATTAAAAGGTCTCCTGAACGATTGATAGGGCAAGGTGGGCTCAGCAAAGTGTGCACAATGACACATGCTGTGTCGCCCTAGTAGACAATATTCTGTTATTTATGAGGCTCAGGTCATCTATTCTCTCTCACTGCTGAATACATTTAAAGTGTTGTATGCATTTAATTAAAAGGGCTGCCACTTGTGAATCAAAACAAGGCCTTGTGTCTGCTTCTGTAACAGCGCTAATAGCTAACTACCTATCCATGCCTAACTTCAGGTGTCGTGACATGCTTAAGTGCCATTGAAACACTGAGAGAATATTAGCAAAACTGCAAAAGAGTGAGTGGCGGAAAGGTACATTGTGGGCTTTTCAATTTGGAGTAGTTTGTTATTGTACACATTGAATGCAGTAGGACTCAATGCGAACAATGTGAGGTTTTAATTAGAACAGAGATAATTGGTGGTCTTGATAAGTGGGAATCCAAAATAGTTGTATTGAATTCGATAAAGGAGATAAACACTCCAATTTATAGGTTAATGAAATATGGGTTTATTTGGGCTCAATATATAATTCACCTTGAAGCCCTCCCATTGTTCAATGCAGATGTTTATTCCAGAGTATGGAGACTCCACACTGTGCATCCACTAAAGCTTTTAGAGACTGTGCACTCCACCAGGATGAAATCTTTATCAAATCTTTATAGAATATCTTTATAAAACAGCCTTTGCAGTGCAGGAAGGTCTGAATCTGACCTTGCAATGACATTTTGCATGCCCCCTTGAGTCCTACTTAGCATTTCACTTTTAAGGCTATTGACACATAAAGAGCTTCAAGACAAACAGGGTGAATAATTGCTTTTGTGAAGAACCCTCACTGAAGTCTCTAGGGTTATAATGTAATTCCCATGATAGTGCCATTATCTAACATTGCTTTCACCTTCCTACCCTGATATGTTCAGGGCTGCAAGGAATCATGGGTGAACACTGTGGCCTGCGATCACACTGATGCATCTCTTTCTCAAATGATTCATTGCCCTTCGCTCTTTTGCAATGATCCTCTTTCCAGATCATTAAAGCACCTTTGGTTTAAACCTTGGTCTGGCACACATCATCCACAGCCCCCGCCCACCGACCCACACCCCTGGTATCGATCTTTCACATTCCACAAAACAACACCCAACAAATCGCTTCTCAATAGGGAGTAAATGACTCCTTCACAATCAATGCTATTTTCCTCACATGCGACACATTAGTTACTGCCACTTGGTTTGTCGGCAGGTTATTTGTCAAACAGCTGGTTCATGCATGCTTTGGGCGAGGTAGGATTTCTAGATTGGTTTTCCTGTGAAAAGGAGCAAATAGGCTGAATGCTTATTTCACCATTAAACTGAGCATGATGTAGAATCGGCCATTACTTTTGCTGAACCTCACAGAGGACATATGAATCCTCTGCACGCAGGTGCCGTAGATGATGATGTCAACTTGTCATGGAAAGAGTGCTTGTACAAAGTCTGGAAGGCCACCCAAGCCTCTCCACATGGCGAGCTAGTGGATGAATGAATTATTCCTAAGATCGTCTCGTATCGTGACAGGCAGCTGCATTGGTCTCCCTGTTGGTTCCTCCACCCATCAAACCAGACCATTAGTGGGACCCCTAGTCCAATCAAACCAATGCTCTGTTCACTGTAACCTATCACGCTTTGTTGTCACAGCACACCGAGTAATTGGCGGTATCCATTAAGGTCTGCTTACCGTCACACTTGCACACTTCACCGCTCTAAGTAGTTTGTACTTGCACGGGGTGGTCTCTGAATCACAAAGGATCCCCAGCACTTCACTTGAGTAGTTCCCCAACCACTAATTTTAGAGTGAATTATGTTCAGTTCAATGAGATTCACAAGCAATCA
>OOFE01022551.1:2734-14364 GCA_900323365.1 Monocentris japonica | reverse complement strand
ATTCACAAGCAATCAACAATCGTAAATTGGTTTGAGATGCTATGATGACAAAAAGCAGAGAGATTTGGGATGCTTGAGTGTCAGTTTCTGTTTTTGGTTCTGCAAATGAAGTCTAAGTAGGGCAAGCAGCATGGTTATTATTTAATTTCAGTACCAGTGCATAACTACATAAGTCTTTAATTTAATGTAGCAATGCTTTCCCCAGAACTGTGCAGTATTCAGAAACAATGTATTGTACTATGTTTTATCTGAAGGTCTGTCATTCCCAGAGCAAAAGTTTGAGTGAAAAGCAAATCTTTCAGAACACTAAAATAGGGGGGTAAACAAATATGTAAGTAATCAAAATGACATCAGTTTCCTGTTTTCTTTTTTTCCATGGGAGATATAATTTTTCCTTTGGGAATGAAAAAGCAATTTCTTTCTTTCTCTCTTACACTCTACTCTTGATACTGTGGAAAAATAGATCTGTGTTCACTGTCTCCTGTATTTCCACACTTCCAACATACCTTGTGAAGAGGATGGGCTACTGCTAGAGGAGGAAATAAGCAAGCTGGGCTGAATATTGACTGATATTGGTTTGTGTCTTTCTGTGTGTGTGAGCGTATGTGCTTGTGCGTGTCTGAATTTTGGTGATGTCTATGTTTTAACTTCATTTCAAGGATTCTGTTCTCCTCTATGGGTTCAGAAAATTATCCAACCCTTACGGCTTATGAAATCTTTTCAAACCCATTGGATAAGCTCTAAAATGCATGGTGGTCAAGGTAAAAAAACAAGGCTGTTCTTCTTAGTTTCTGAAAAGCTGGCAATTTGGAATACAAAGCTTTCACCTGTCAACAACGAAATACTTAATCTGAAGTGTGATAGGACTGAAAAAAACAACACTTTATAAGTCTCTATACTATGTTTCCCTGAAAACATCAGGGAAAGATGCTTGTAAAAAGTATTCTCAGTGGTTTGGTATAACTGATATGATTTGTCACACAAGATCAAAACCTCTAAAGCATTTTCAATGGATGAGCAGTGCGTTTATTCATGATAAACACAATAGTGACATACTGTAGACATAAACCAGCAGTAAACCTACTAGAGAATGGTTGTTCTGCCAAAGGTGTGGTAGTCCCAGTGAAGAGAACTCAAGAAGATCTTTAACACTGTCACTGATATTTTCAGGAATCTCTGTAGGTGTGTTTTCATGACCAAATAAGTGCTGCTGATTCAGCAGAGACACAGGGAGACACACAAGTCCATGTACTGCTACTTTGTTTAAAACATACTCCACAGAATTTGTCTAGAAAATGACCAGAAGTAAAAGAAGAGGTGACTATAAAAGTACCTGGATACTTAGATCATGAATCGTTACAATTTTGTGCATCCAAATTCAAACCTGCTCCCTCCAAAGTAAGTGCTTACTTGTTTAAGTGTGGTCATTGCAATAATTTGGTAGATTATTATCAGTACTAGGTTTTGCAATGGTCGCTTTTTCATCATATCAGCAAAACTAGTGTCAGTTATGCAAGCTAAAGACCAGAAGCACTGTGTGTTTTACTGTAAATGGCAGGGTCATACTCACTGTCAAGTAACAAAACTTGAAAGTCCCCAAAAATCTACACAATAAGTTCAATAGATGCATTAGTTACTCTCCTCCTCTCCTAAAAAAATATACAAGGCCTAGGTAAGTCTGAGGAATGATGACATCATGTTATTTTTCTGAATCAAATCAAAATTTCAAACTGTTATTTGAAAAATAAAGGACATGTTGAGCATTTTAAAATAAGCTTTAATGGATTATTCATCTATTGGAGCTACTGAAAAAAGTCGCAGGCGACATTCAGACAAGCAGATTACGCATGAATGCTCAGCCTATGGCATTTCTGCATTTCTTTACTCACTTCAAAGCCATTTTGTTACATTCACCTCTGTATTAAGGTAACCTAGCAGAACAGCCCTAGCTCCTAGCATTCACATAAATGTGACACTGTCTAACATAATACTGTCTGGCACACACAAAAACTACTTAGAGTAAAATTACTTCATAACATCTGACCCTGGTTTTCTTTTTTTTTTTTTTACGGAGCCCCCTAACACTGGACATGTCCAGGATTGTAACGATACATCCAACAACAACAAAAAGTTTTCCATGTTTTCATGGAGAGTGTTGCATTGGGTCATTTCCATGGAGCTACAACTACAAACTGCAATTGCTGCTTGACCCGATCTCTGGTCAGTAATCAAATACTGACGTTGGCAATTTTAGTAGGAGCTGTAAGTTTCCCCTGTAAGTCTTTATTCTAAATATTTTAGTCGTTTGTTTGTTTTTATTTCAGTTGTGTAGTGATGTCATCTCTCCACCTCATACACCATGACACGTCCCTTTCCCATTATAATCAGTGTTGGCAGTTGACTTTCACAATAGCAGCGTTAGCTAAACAAGCTGAACCAGGGACAGTCAACATTTAAATTTCCATCAAAAAGACCTCTCAAAGGTGAAAAATGAATTGCTTTGCAATCATGAAACCTCCATAAAATCCTGGTTGATTGTAATTGTCACATGTGGATTTGAATGGCAATTTGTGGCAGGATAAACAATGATGGAGAAAGTGAAAGTCCAGCAAATAATGCAGGAAAAGGAGAATTATGTATTTGTGTGCTTTCTCCTTGACTAAAGATCATTCAACAATCAAAAGTGGTCGACTGCTGTCTTTGTTTTATTTATATTTATTTTATTTATCCTCTAAAGGGAGGTAAATGAAGAACACCTCCTTATCTACAATGTTATCCTGCTTAAAGGCATTTTGGGCAGTATGTGTGGGGATTCAAATAAAATAGACTGAATAAATAAGATTGTGAGGCAAGGCCAGACCAGAAAAGGATAGCTCATTTGAGCTGAAAAGAGCCCACCAGAGAAGGAAGGTACATCACATGACCAATACAAATGACAACTGAAGTGCATCAATGGGTTTGAGGCGTCTTTCCATGGCAGACTGGAATGACAAAACCAGACATTTTGCAGAATGCATTGCGGTCATGCATGAGACAGATTATGATAGAGATAGAAAGTATTACTTTTGTGTATGTGTGTGTGTGTGTATGTGTGTCCGTCCTGTGGTGGTGGTTGGGAAGTGGGGTGCATTAATCAGGTTAAGGAAGTAGAATAGCTTTTTCCTGTATGATAGAAATGATGCTGTTGGTGGTGGCAGGATAGGCATTGATGGAAAGTAACTTTTTTTTTCTCTTTCTCTAAATGTGGAACAAACAACAAATCTTCAGCCTGCTGTGTTTCCTGGCCTACATTTCTCATTGGTAATACATTGCGAGGATATGAGATTGTAGATCCAACCGCAGGTTCTCCATCTGCAGTCCTTCCATGATCGAGTGATGCTGAGGCATCAAAACAATGAATCTGAGGAACGTGGAAAACAAGTAGGATGTATTTTCCTGCCATGGTTTACATGTGTTCAGTCGCTTAGAGGGCAAGATAAATGCAAATAAATGCAAAGCCAATCTGAGTGAAGCTTGTGGGTTAAGTTTTTCCATCCTGTTGTGAGTGGTCTCTTCTAGGATTAAAGCGCCCACGCATCCACAAGGCACAAGTGATCACGGAATGACTTTATGAGCATGAAGAGCACGGTGACCTAGCAGGTGGAAAGACTGTCCCATAAACAAAAGATTATAGGCTAGATCCAATTGACAACAGCCAATGTCCATCAACAGCTATGTGTCCTTGAGCAAGACACTAAACCCCTATCAGCACGCCTCTTGTAAGTCATGCTGGATAACAGCATCAACTAAATGTCAAAAATGAAATGAACATGGTGTGAACCATACGACAAGGATGCCTTAATCAACAGATCTCAACCCTAAAGAGCTTTTATTGGAGATTATGGACCAGAGCCTGAATCCACAGCCATCAACAAAACACCAAATCATAGAATGAATTCTGGAGGCGTGGTGGTACATGGTTGCACCAAATAGTAGAGTTCCACACACATATTGTCACTGACCAGTGAAAACCTTTTATCTCCAAAATGTTTTCAGGAACTAAGAAAAGCAGCCTTGTTTTCAGGTTGACCACCAGGCATTTTCTAGTTTATCCAATGGGTTTTGGAAGGGACCAAGGGTGAGACCAAGGGTGGTAGATGATTCTCAACCCATAGAGGAGCATGAAATCCTTCGACTGAAGGTAAAGCCTGAAAATCCAACATATGTTCACAACAATGGTAATGCATATCTTACAAAAAGTTATACACCCTTGATTTGTACTATACCTATGCATGACCAACTTATGACCAACAAAATCAAATCAAACTACCTTGGATACTTTTAGGCAAGTAAAACAACTTTGATTGAGGTTAGGGTAAGGTTTTGGTCATGGTTGAATAAGAAAACTTGAAAACTCATTTGGGGGGATGTGACTTCATATCGCCACAGTTGAGGGCAAGTGTACGCCCATCCACCACCCTGACCTCCTCTTGTGATACTGTTATGCTGCTGCAACCCCAGAATTTCAATGAAGTAGCCATATATCCACACCTTTACTTTCCACCACACCATTTCTATTTCAAACTATTTCCTGTTTCAATCACATGACCTCAGCCTCCTGTTTCATTCGAATTGTATGATTTCACACAAAATTACGATGCCTTGCTTTTCCTAACAATACTATGAACTTAAAAAATCACCATGATGGGAGTCACAAGGTTTTCACAAGACAACAGTGATATACATTATAACCTATGCCAAGGTGCACTGAAGCTGTTCTGGAGGTCTGCAGTGGATCAGTGCCCTCTTAATTTGGTCCCTTGTGTTTTTTGGTCTATACCTACCTAGCCCTATAAATATATATGTATATCCCTATTTGTTGCTGTATTGAGGCTCTTTTTAGGTGGACCTGCCTTTGACAGAACTAACCCACATTACAATAGAGAATGATGAACCATACCCTGAAATATAATACACCTTAGATTCTTCAGCTTTACTATATAATTCCGTCTTTCTAGCCAAAATGTTATCCACCCTGGCCCCCTAAGCACATCAATATTTGACATAAAATCAGCTCTGAAACATTATGGCTAACCTTGCATGAGGCCCCGTAGTGTAATCTTTGCTGCTGTAGCTTGAGCCCACCGATGTGCGGTGTGATGACCTTCATGCGCCGATGCTCTGCAATCACTTAAAAAGCGAACTCTCACCACAACAGCATACAAGAGATAACACTAAAAGCTTTACAAGAGGAATTTGTTGCTCACCCTAGAGCCAGAGTCTGTTGATATGCTCTAAAAATAATTCCAACGTATCGTTAGAACTCCAAATATGTGATAACGCTACTCAACCTAGCGTTGGGCTGTCGGGCTTCTTTGATCCTTAACCCTTCAACTCTTTTAACTTTAGAAAATGAAAACCTTTGAAACTATTTTACCCACAGTTATGAAAAATTTTAACCACTGTACTGTACACTTACTACTGTAATTGCTTATTGTGCTACCACACAAATTCACATCCTACAATACTGCCAATACTGACTGCAACTCATCTCTTTGAAGCAGGATTCTCATTATGATTATTCTCAATAATTTCAGAAGCCATTACATACTTAAGATTAATGACTATTGAAGCAAACATCATAAGCAGTTTAGTTTCCAGGGACAATTTAATATAAGCATCAATAATGGGGCATGTTTCACACAAACAGAAAATCCATGTCCACAAATTGTAGGAAAACATGGAGTATTTACATTTATTCTCCTCCTGAGTGTCACTGAGTACATTGACACGGACACAGATAATAGTTCAAATCCAGGTTCTGCTCTTATTTGATGCAAGCTTATATACATCATCATGTTCCGTTCACAAACATCCCAGTATACATTAATTAACAGAATATTTCCATGGAAACAACCTATGGCAAAACAAAACCAACCATGGGGCAAGGGACACGCAGTCCAGTGCAGGCCTTGGTATCCATAATCACCTGTATATCCCAGGGATCTTATTCAGATTTCTCATTACCAGGATAAGAGCTCGTTCAGTTATTTTAAATAGTACATCATGTCACAGCTCACTGCACCAGGGAACCTCAAATATTCTATCATTGATGGGTTTTTTTTATTTTTATTTTTACTTTTAAAATCCAGCCTCCAGGGAAATTGCTGCAATGCAGTGATATGAACGTTAGTGATATTTTTCTAATGAAATAAACAACAAAATGACCAGAAATAGAAGTCGTAAGTCAATTTTATGTTGATTTCTCCTTTAAGCTAAAGCATGTGGGTCTGGAAGCTAAATGTATCCTGAGGTATTCACTGTGCACTGTGAGGCACTGCCACAAATGTGTCGCTATACAAAGACACTAAAGTCAAACAGGTTGAAAGGACCCCCTAGGTGGTGCCTTTCAAGTATGTGCCTTTATGTGTGTGTGTGCGCACATGCACGCATATGTATGTGCGTATATGTGTGTCTGTGTATGTGTATTTGGCGGGACAATGGTAGTAGAGTGCTTACAACAAAGCTTTACCCCTTAAATCCCTTTACATCATGGAAATATGCCCCCTGCATCCTTTGGAAGCTGACCTTGGATTCTTGTTTTGTGCAGAGCAGCAGGGATTAGAGAAAATCTTCCTCAAACACACATTTTGCTCCAAGAGATCTGTGCCTATTTTGCCTCAGCTTTATTTCAAATGCAAAACAAGGCTACTTTTGAACTGCAATCTGTGGCTATTGACATAAAGTGAAAGTGCAGTGCAAGGGGGTGAATTTTTCCTTATCATTTTCTTTTCCTGCCATAAGTAGGTCACACTGTAAGTTGGCAAATAAACGTACTGAGATTTCATTCTGTGAGAAAAGACTTCCAAAAGTCAAACTAAACTCTCGGTCAACATGACCTCACCGTAAATGCATGAACCTTGGTTTCAGCACTCTGGTACAGCCTTGGCTGGCTAATTTAGACCAAGTATATGTTTGAATAAAGTGAATTCCAAATGCACAGTGGATAGCTGGAACAAAAAAACTGGACTGCATTTGAGTGGACATCTTTTCCTCTCATGACAATGGCAGCATAACACCACATATTTTACAGCTATCTTGGCTTTAAATCACTGGTAGATTTGTGACACTAATGGTAATTTTCAAGTGGCACAGATGCTGATATATGTCTCTCATTCTCAGATTTAAAAGCATTATCAAACTCAATCTCAACCAGATGTTAGTTTGGGCTGAACTCCCCCCTACTGATACAGTATGTGTTCTTTTAGACCAGAGTGGGGATTAACAATGCTTGGCGACAGTAATTGCAAAAATACACTCAGAAGGCTAAATGCATCTGATAAATCTACCATGTTAAATCTCTATGAGGGAGGTGTAGATTTTTAAGGAGGCTTGCTTGTTCTCCACTAATGCCTCTCATTTCTCCAGCAAAGGGCTCCAATGAGCATCTTGTAAGCAGGAGAATCTAACCTCAAGAGATAAGTCTGAAAGAGTCAAGAGTCTGAAAATGACCCTTCTACAGAATGATGTGGGGATTAAAGATACAGTAGAAACTAGTTTTGCAACATCTCAAAATCACTAAATCACTGATTTCCCACGATACCCAACCCGGTGGCATGCAATGTAAAATGCAATGTAGATGCCGGTAGAGGCTGCCAATCTCTACCACCAGGAGGGCACATTCCAGCTGTGAGCTGGTGATTGAAAAATGACTGGTGCCACAGCTACAGTGCCCACCAACACTGCCAAAGTGCCCTTGAGCAAGGCACCTAACCCCCAACTGCTCCAGGTGCGCTGTCCGGTAGCTGCTGCCTGCGCTGTCTTCTGACCAGAAAAGTGCATGTGTGTGGTGTGATGTGTGTGTATCTAGTCAGAGGTAGGATGCGAAGAAAGAAATAAAGTTGATTCATCAACCAGTTCTTCTTCTTAAATCAAACCATCTTAGCAATGGTCTTGTTTTTTTAAGTAATTATATCAATAGCTGCAACATCAATGTCTGGGACAGGGTTTTCTGATTGAGACCAGAGTACAGAGAATTACAGTAGTCAGTACGAGATGAAATGCAGGCATGGATAACTGTTTCCAAGTCAGGTAGGGATGAAAATGATCTAATTTTAGAGACATTTGTTAACTGGTAAAAGCAGGACTGGACAACTTTCTGGAGCTGTTTCTCAAATGTTACACCAGAATCAAAAATCACTCCCAAATGTCTGGCAGCTGATTTGACATTTGTTGCCATGTTTCCAAGGTAATCATACATTTCAGAAGCTAAAAATAAAATAAAATAACTTTTGGACTGCAGTATTGGTTTTAGAGGTTTCACTGTAGACTCACTGTAGTCTAAATGGCTAAGTAGCTTCAGTTTACATGCACAAAAACATTCTTTTAATTCATCTGCAATTTCAGACAGAGCAATCTCTCCAGGGAAACAATGAAAGCTAAAATGTTAAATAAAAGACATTTCTACTCTCTGTTCTTTCCTCAAAGTGCTTCAGAATCCACTGTGCAAGGAAATCTTGGCAGTGTTGCTGCCAAAATTGTCAATTATCTCAAAATGCCACCTCCACTCTGTCATTGTTTGTCAAAAACCATTTGAATTCCAATAGAGGTAGGTACATCTTGTTAAGTGTTTTGATCTCAGGGCTCAGACAGAATCTACATGGATTCTCCATAGACACACTGAAAGATTCCAGTGTAACATTAGCTCATTTTAAAAGGTAGATGTAAAGATATCAGCAAAATTATAATATAAATATTATCCGCATTTGACGTCCTGTAGTGACCTCGAGAAAATAAAGGGTCCAAATGGAGGGAAATAGTCTCTAATTGGACGAGGAGCGACGCTCTGCCCTCAAGCATGAAAAACCAATTATTTTACAAGTACAGAAAATAAAACAGGCTGTTTCACTCAAGTGTTCTTTCAAAAGAAATTCATAAATTCCATATCAAGTTCATAAAGTCAGTGTTCTGAAGATGTTTAGATGAGTCTTTAGGATTTTAAACTGCAGGGCAGTGTTTTTGAAATGTAGTCACTGTGATGATAAAAAGAAATTGAGGCTGAGGCTAATTTTATTTTAAAATAATTAAAATAAATCATTTTTAGAGATCCACTGAATGTGTATTGTAAATTTCCTTTAAGAATATCATGCACGGTTTCCATATGGGAAGCCAGTTAAGTCAGTCATACCTTTCTGAGCTCTGAGGAAAGTCGGGTGCCGTGACTCACAGTCATTAACTCAATGGCATTTCAATGCATTTCCATATGTTTTACGTCACATCCCTGTCCCTTGGACATAATGCACAGTTTTACACAATGCAGAATGTTCATATTCCAAAGGTCGAGTCATGCGGGCTTTGTATTTAGGTGCAGTACAAGCTATACAACGTGTTCATTTCTCATTAGAGCTGGATGAGAGGAGTCCCTTCATTGTTCTCATGCAAACGATGAATCATTTTCTGAAGGCATACATGACAGCTGTCGTGTGCAGCAGAATAGAAATCTCCATTCTTAAGGCACAATACCAAAGCTTTTGACCTGTGTCTTACCTTCATGTGGGTTAGCATCGGTGTTGTTCTGCATCGTCTTCCATAAATTAAATATTTGGTGGTGAATATTTGGCATATTTGGTGATTCGTCACTGTTCTGAGTCCATTGTGTATAAAATGGACGCCCCTTTGACGTGCTTCCTCGTGCTTCGTGGTTTTCAAGTAGGTTTTCAAGGTGCTCATAGTAATTTCAGATACACAGGATTCCAGTGGCCTTGGTGAATCACCAAAGTGGCTTCCAAATTATTGTCTCAACAATGGAAGTAGATACCAAACAGTTCTTTAGGGTATGACAAGAATAACATAGGATCTCAAACGAAGATGTTGCAGGACGTCTGAGCAGTTAAATTGGATATACTTGCACATCTATTTAAAATGTTCATTGTTTTTCCTGTTTTTAATTTTGTCACGATTTTTTGTTAATTATCTATCTTTAATTTTATTTCTTATTTTTAATTGTAAAGTACTTTGTGTTTTGAAAAGTACTAAACAAATAAAGCTTTTTCCTATACTATTACTGTGAATTGGGTGAGTTCTGGGTTCACAGACCTATCACTTATCAGCCCCACTAGACCCAAACTAGATACCAATATCCCAGCATGCCTCATGAGATACCCACCATCCTATTAGATGCCAATTTCCCAGCAGGCCCTGAGAACATCTGGGATCTTGTCACTCACTACATCCTCCAATGAGACGCCACATCCAAAATTTTCCATTCAGTCAGAAGCATGATAAGAAAGGCTATTTTCCCTGTTGCCACCTCATGGCAGCACTGAAAACAATATAAGAAAACTTGCTTGCTCGCCTGTGTGTCTCATACATCTTCAGTCATGCGGAAGACCGTCCGTCAATTTTACTGCACATCGGCTTCCTCTCAACGCAGCATCAATGACTGATGGCCCTGAGTGCAACCAGATAACTCCGGCAGGGGATGATAAAAATGTGAAAACACACGTCCTAGACAGGAAATTGGCCGTTTTGGAGCAATTGACAAAGAGGAACCAAAGTGAGAGCACTTCCTGTAATGCTCCTCCCTTCCAAAGCAGAGATGTCTGGTTGTCTGCTGGGAGATGGTTACAGTCCACTGGACATATTACTGAGGTGCACCAACCTAATAGATCTCATTTTTTACTCTCAACTTTCCCTTACATCTCTCGCTGTTACAGAGTCAAACCTAAGATAGGATAAACGTGTTATGAAAAAAAAGTCAATATCCTGGCATTGTGCAGCAAAAAGAATCAATTGAAACAAGGTAGGAAACGGTGAGCTAATATATGGAGTAGTCTTCAGAAGAGGTGTAATGAAAAAAATGGCATGGTAAGTGTAGGGCAATGAAGAAAACTGAATCCTTATGAAAATGGATCACATTAATGGTGAGTGGAATATCAAGTGAGGCAGACAGATGACAATGTGCGGTGATTCAACTGTGTTTCAGAGCGATGGTGTTGGTGATGATGATGATGATGATGATAATGATGATGATGATGATGATGCTACAGCTGCACTGCGAGGGGGTGTGAGCACATTACAGAGGTCAGCAGTTTAACCTTGATTGTGGGACGCACAGATTATATAACACCTGCGTAGCATATGTCATGACTAATGACAATCCTTTCAACTGTACTCGCAAACAGTATTCATCAATGCACAAATATGTTTCAGTGGATGCAGTTTGGTCTACGACAGACGTTTTCATCGCTAAAGTTAAACCTTGGTGAACGCACAAGGACATTTCAATCTCCTCTAGTTAACCCAAGGCAAAGAGTTGCATACAAGCAGGTGTAAAAATCACTTTAGTCCTGATTAATAATTCATCTGAAAGTGTTCCTGGTCTAATGCCTATCAAATTGCATTACCTTTGAGACCAGTGGATTTGATTGCTGGAGATGACTTACTTATTGACAAGCCAGGACTCAAACTTTTTCCTCCTGACGTTAAAGGCAAATGTGCCAAGACCAGATAACGTTTCTTTTCGGCCTCACAACAACCAGAGAGAAAGTAAGTTCATTTATGACATGCTTTAAACATAATTTATCTCAGCTAGGGAATATATGTGTACTTTTATGCTGCGTGACGTTGAAATAGTCTGTTTGAAAAAACTG
>OOFE01022545.1:1741-13498 GCA_900323365.1 Monocentris japonica | reverse complement strand
ATCCTGGTGCCATCTCTTCCCCAGGTAAACGATGCACATGCACCCGGCCGTCCACATGATGTAAAAGAAAACGTGATTCATCAGACCAGGCCACCTTCTTCCATCGCTCCATGGTCCAGTTCTGATGCTCACGTGCCCATTGTAGGAGCTTTCGGCAGTGGACAGGGGCCAGCATGGGCACTCTGGCCGGTCTGCGGCTACGCAGCCCCATAAGCAGCAAGCTGCGATGCACTGTGTGTTCTGACACCTTTCTATCATAGCCAGCATTAACTTTTTCAGTAATTTGTGCTACAGTAGCTCTTCTGTGGGATCGGACCATACGAGCTAGCCTTCGCTCCCCACGCGCATCAATGAGCCTTGGGCGCCCATGACCCTGTCGCCAGTTCACCGGTTGTCCTTCCTTGGACCACTTTTGGTAGGTACACTGCATACCGGGAACACCCCACAAGACCTGCCGTTTTGGAGATGCTCTGACCCAGTCGTCTAGCCATCACAATTTGGCCCTTGTCAAAGTCACTCAGGTCCTTACGCTTGCCCATTTTTCCTGCTTCCAACACTTCCCAATATATCCCACCCCTTGACAGGTGCCATTGTAACGAGATAATCGATGTTATTCACTTCACCTGTCAGTGGTTTTAATGTTGTGACTTATCGGTGTAGGAACGTACATACAGTGTAGAATAACGGGTCATAAAAGCCCTCACTGATTTACTGGTGCAATATGTCCATACTGCCTTAAAGTTTGTGATGTAGTTAAATAATGTGGTAGTCTTTTGATCCCCATAGGAAAAATGTTCTTCTCTCTTGCCCTGCCCTCCATGGGGAGGTCAGGATCAGAACAGCACCCCTAGAGCTGGGAGGGATGGAGTGTCTTGCTCAAGGACACTTTAGCAGGGCGGATGCTTGCCAATGCAGGGACTTGAACCCGTGTCTTCCAGTTGAAAGGCATCACCACGTCACCCTGCTGCCCTGCCCTAATCTTATCTACCACTATCTATGTGCCTTATCGGCCCTAATCGGGGTGTGTGTGTGTGTGTGTGTGTGTAGGGACAACCCCTAGCTTAGAAACTGTAAATGTATCTGAAATCTTTAGATTAGCTGACATCAGTGTAACAAATTTTTTTCCTCAAAAAGTTCAAAGCAGAAGTTAAGATTCCACCTGCACTAAAAATGAAACCCATGTATCAAAGGAAAAAAATCATCATTGCCCGCTAACTTTGCTGACTGGAGATAGAGTTTCAGGTATTGGATCTCCGTAATAGATATACACAATAAAGCCTGCCACTTTTTCTTAAAGCAGGTCAGGAAGTCTTGAGACCACAGATCCCTTGCGACCAAGCTTTATTTTTTGTTGGGTGGTCTGGGCAGTCATGACATCAGAGTGTTTTGAAGCTCAGCTCTCTAGGAAGACTAATACTATACTTTAAAGTCTTTATACAGAAAAATATCCCATGCCATCAGCGCCATAGGAACCCCACTATATACAGTACTGTGCAAGCACATGGGAGATAAATGTCACCAACATGAGACATGTGGTGCATCATCATTTGCAAAAATATATTTTAACATTTTTTGCCTTGTTACTTACAGATAGACAATATAAATAGTAAATTAAACCTGGAAAATATATGGGGAACTGAAAACAGATATACTCTATAGGCTATGTAAACTTAAAGTGCTAAGATACTTTTTTTTCATCAGGCCGCAAGCATAAAGGTATATTCTGACGAAAATGTTCCCTTCACTCCAGTCAACATCAATGCCCCGCCCTGCAGGGCATCACCGAATCAACATTAGGGTGAGTCCGCTTTCAGTCAAATCAAAAAATATTGTTACATTCACATTTTACAACTGCTAATAATTGTCAGTAGATGAAACACTGTATGCGAGACATTTTCTGTGGAATGTTTTGCAGTTTCTAAATTGCCATGGAAACATACTTCCTGGTTTTAAAGAAATGAAAGCGAATTGGCATCAAACCCCGATCTACAGACACTCAGTCAGGTCGTTCATCACATTACAATCACAGTGCCACTCCCTAACTTAATCATCGAAAACTTAAAGTCTATTCAAGGAAGTCTATTGAAGCACCTGCCTTTGTTTTGTCTGTCGGATCAATTCAATCAGCCAACTGCCGGAAATCCAGAATAATGTATTTGGCATGTATTGGACATGCTCCACTGCTAAATACTGTACATGTGTCAGATAGAAAATTTCAAAGCAGGTACATTTAAAGCCAAGTGGTTGTAAGTGTGATATATCAAAATAGAACAGCTCAAAGGTGCCTCAAGTCTCCCTGATCAGTCATTGATGTTTAACTTTTGACATGTAGAGCATCTAAACCTGCCAATCTATCGCTCACCCTCGTGTTCAGTGAACTGTCAAACTACACTGTGAAAATGAAACAAAACAATACCTGAAACCATCACACCGTCAAACAATACTCATTGCAAGATAGCAGCAATCAGAGCCGACCTTTCTTAAGGGCAATCAATAAAGGACTCCACATGTGCCCTCACTAACCCAAGACTGAAACATGTATACACATCTTAAACTTTTCCAGCTCTGGACCTGAATTAAATAAATTTAGTCTTTAGTCGGTGAGCCTGACTCACATTACAGAACTTTTGTCACGTGGGGTCCCAAATGAAAGGTGCCCATGTCCCATTTTGGATCCCTACCCATAGATCATCGCCCATAGCTGACTGGTGTGCATCATCAACGGAGAGTCTACGACTGCCGACCTCGAATTCCCTTTGGCCAGGTCTGCTAATCGCTTACATAATCTATAAGAGAGTCTGGCAGCGACAGAGGGTGGAGGTGTGTGCAGGCCGGTTGCCGTGGCAATCAGATCTTGCTGTTCTCCAGGTGGGAGTCGATGTGCTTGATGAGGGCATCGTCGGGGTAACCGACAGGAAAAATCAGCTGGCAGAGAGGGCAGCTCCGCATGTCACTCTCCTCTGTCTCCATCCACAGCTGCAGCACAAAACACACACACAAAATCAGCAGATTTAAAGTAGGATACTCAACAACAACAACTCAACTAGAAGGCAACGCAACTCTCTTAAATAAATTTTTTGACCCAACCTATTCAGATGTTTTTGAGATATCCTGCTGACTGACAGATAAACAAACTAACTAACAGGTGAAAGCATAATCTCCTTGTCAAAGGTAATAATTCATACTTGCTCCTCATCTCACTCGTGTGTGTCACAATTTATTTAACACTTAACTTACATTGATTGAGGGCCAGGACTGAGCATGCTCTGCAGACAAGTACCCTGACGGATGGCAGCTGAGGGTGTTAGGCCGCTGGGGAATGGGGAAGGCTGAGCAGGAGGCCGGGCCTCTCATGACGCCACTGGGCACAGAGACTGAGGGCACGCCCAGCGTCCGCGGTGGGCTGATGGGATGTGGGCAGGTCCACTCCTCCTCATCCTCAGAGGATTGTGGTGGCTGGGGGTCTGGTGTGGATGGGGGAGGGGGCTCAAAATGCAGGTGGGACACCTCTGATAGTGGGAATGGCATCTCCCTTGAATGGCGTATGGAGCTCTCCCCAAGGCCCCCCTCTCCTCCTGCTCCACCCTGATGGGGAGACGGGGAGCCTCTGTGCTGCGGTCCGCCATGAGGACAGCCTACAAGTTGCGGCTGCTGCTTTGAGTAGCCCTCGATGTAAGGCCGGGGCTTGGGCAGGGTGGAGACAGGGTCCAGGGTGAAGCGGGGCGGGCGCTGGTAGGCCGAGGGGTCAGCAACCTCGGAATAGCTGCGACGGCCCTGGAAGCTGGCCCTCAGATGGTGGCTGGGTGGCCGGCATGAGTAAGAAGCCGGTCCATCGTTGACATCGAGTAGGGGTGAGCGGCGGTGCATGTCCGGGGAGAGGCGCTGGAGCACCGGGGAGCGTCTCTGAGGGATCGGGGAGTGGTGTGGAGGAGGAGGGACTGGAGAGTGGCGCTGTAGGATGGGAGAGTGGCGCTGAGACACTGGAGAGTGGCGCTGGTGGTGGATGGGAGAGTGACGCTGGACTGAGGATAGAAAGGGAAGACAAACGCACATGTAAAAAATAAACAAAAAACCAGTTACTGTATGCAACTTGTTATTAAGAGTTGCTGACATACAGGGGAGACATCTCCAACCAAAAAATAGGTGGCAAAAACAGTCAATCACACAAGTCGATCAAACAGCTGTGGACATACGTGAACTGTAAACACCCCTTATGTCAAAAAACCTGTACAGGCGTGTGCAAGCAAAATGGCATAAAAAAGATCATGCAGCTTTGTAGTTGTCATTGGTAAAAATGCAAAGCTCATTCTAGAAGAAGAAAATCGGTTCAGATCATGACATTCTCCTAACAGTTCACTGCTACTCTCTCTGGTATATCAACTGTTCTCTTATTGCTCGGCATTAGCAAAGCTAATATGCATTTGATCAGAAGACATTCACAACAATCTTGAGAAAACAAGCCCTCCCATAGACGCTGCACCGAGATATGAAGTTATTACAAATTTACACCAAGTGCTTGTATTTGTACATAGAAATAATGTAGACCTGTACTTGTACAGTACAATTCTTAGTGTTTCCTGTAATTAGAAGATTGCTATCAGCCGTTTAAGAAAAAATAAGACCCGATGAGTCAGTCACCGCTTTTAGTCACCACTTCAGCGTTCAGCCCTGCTACCCATTTCAAAGAGGAAACATCATTTATGGCTGGGTGGTTGAGGTGTTAAAGGGGAGGGGGTGTTTATGCTCTCAAACTCACTTTGAGCCTCCTAATAGAGAGAAAACAGCCATTTGGGAGTGCTCAACACATGCTGACTATTACAGTGTAACCCCCAGGAGAGTTTGTATGGCTCCGCTAAGAATCCTACTTCCCTCATGATTATTTCACAAAAAAATACCTTTTTCTTAGAGAGTATTTGTTTCGTTGTTAATGATAGCCTAAACAGGATCATATCATTTGCAGAATCTTTTTACCAATTAAGGTGCCACCCAAGTCATATTTTCTAGATTAATGTGACACGTAGTTTCACAAAACTGTACAGATATTCATTCATTTAGAGCGAGTTTTAAGCATTTAACAGAAAATGCATCGCAAGACATAGTTAGACATAGTTGCTAGACATAGTTTTACAGTCTATACCATTCACTGCACATTAAAGGCATTGCATGTGGTGTTTTTCGATTTGTGGTAGAAAGTAGACAGAGTTGTGAGACGTGAGCTGTGTGTGTGTGTCTCGGTGCAGGACGAGAAAGGTGTGGCAGCCGTGACTTGTATGCTCCAATAAGTCTGCATTAGCTTCTATCTTTAGTTTTAGCCTTAAGTAGGAATGCTGTGGCAACAACACAGAGCCAGTAGTTTTCTTACATGGTACAGTAAAATACACTCAGCTGTTGAAACCAACAAATGATCCAGAAGGATTTAGGGATGAATTTGAAGCTTCCTGAGATTCAGCCTTTGAAGACTTTGAAGAACACTGGGCTGTCTCATACTGATCTGGTGCAAGGCCAATGCCCTTATTGTGAGTCTCAGGGAGCATGGACCATGATCGCAATTTATTAATAGAGATTTGTATCTATTATGTTGTAGTTTTCATAGAAGATTTCAAATGATTTCTGTTACATTTAAAGAATAAAATGTGATGCAAACTCAGACAGGATGCTGTCTGAGCATCTCAGAAAGGAACAGGAACTGAGAAGATTTCTCAGGTTTCCCTGACAATTGATATATTTTACATGCTAACCTGGGCTGGCCTGCTCCTGTGAGGCTTTCCTCAGGATCTCTGTCTGCTTGGAGCTCAGTGCTTGGAGGCGTCCCAGCTCCTCTGTTAACTCCGTGTAGGCCAGAGCCAAATTCACCCTGGAGGGAAGAGGAGCAGAGAGGAAGTATTTATGGAATCATTATAATCATTATTATTACAATTTGTTACAATGTTAGTGGAGTTTTAATTCAATATAACTAAAAATACAAACACTTTAATCTCTGTTCAATCGCTAAGGCTTCTCCCAATAATGCGTACCAGTGTTAAAGGCTTCAATGTGCCATCCTTGATTATTGTGAGATACTACAGTAATAACATATTGAGAGCTGAACTACATCACAAATCCATGTTGATCCTTCATGTTCTACTCAACACAAACTGAATGATTATTACAGTGCTGATAATACCTCGCAAATCAAGATGGCTAATTGGGAAAATCTATTTTGGGAGTGCAAATTGCAGTACATAATTTAAGTGTATAAAATCCCAGCATTTCATGCAAGACGTGCCATGTGTCTCTCTCAGGGGCCACATTGACAGAGCAGTGTTATTTCAAGAAACATTATCAAGGCTGGATTACTCACAGACTTTTGCGTCTCAACCATGGCAACATGCTATCTTTGTCTGAACTCATTAGCTTGAAGGATTGAAATTGATCTGAACTGTTGAACCTGAACCCAAAATATAAATGACTGCAATGCGAGGATTACCGAGATGGTGTGTTAAAATGTCAAGTATATAATAGGAATAATCTGGCAGCAGAAACGATATCATGAATCAATAACAATGGTAATTCAATACTAGTCTAAACCTCTGAATGATATCGGTGATGGGACAAAGAGAGTGATATGATGAACAGCAGGGAGACAGAGGTGGCGTGAGACATACATTATCACAGAGATGGTTGTGAAGATAGAAGGAAGCAACTGGTAGCTACAGTAGCTTCCCGTGCCTGCAACCTTCAAATCTGACAATGGGCAGATTATCTGACTGATTTTTGTAAACCTCCCAGACTTGAACTTGACTCATTTCCACAGCGATGGTGGTAGATTAAAACACAATTTACAAGATAGAAAGAAATTCAGATTTCCATTTGGCAAGCAATTTATCTCACAAGGATGAGTAGCCCTTAAATAAATGTTTGTATTATTCCACCCCCCCCCCACACCCAACTTTAACTCAAAAACCTTGATTAAAAACAACTAATATCCCAGTAAGATCTGTTAGAGTGAACCTGAACACCTCTTTCACAAATAGTCAAACAGTGCACTTATTGAGGATGAGCAGAAAGAGATAGGAAAGAGAGGCCCTAGTTGTAGATGAGTACCAGGTTGTTGTCAGTCTCAGGTCTCACAGGACACATCCTATCCTATCTCACAAACCAGTTGAACAAAACCTCTCTTGCCTGATGAGAATCTGACTCAGCTCATTACTCTTTCCAGATGGTGTCAGATAAAAAACAAAAAAACATTTTCGCATATCCTGGGGATTTCGACTGCATGAACACGTATAGACATGAACTTGCATTGCAGTCAACAGCAATAAACACGCAACAGCAAAAACGTGTATCCAGCCTATACAGCAGAAGAAAAGGCGCACTGTCAAATTAAAAATGAGCACCCTAGCAACTCACTAACTTCACTGAATCTTGCCGAGTCGATTGTGTGTGTGCGTCTATGTGTGTGTGGAAGGAATAACTGTGCTCATTGTAGATGAATTCGTTCTACTTTATATCAATATTTTTAACATAATAATATAATAACAACAAACCGATAATACCATTCAACACTACTTTGTATTTTATGCCTTACTATTGGCAGATATCTGCAAAGACAATACAATGTCGCTTGCTATCCCATTACTTTGTTGCTGTTGATCCATGACATCCCTCTAGATTGGCACCAATTAAAATCATCTTTGCACATTCTTAAAATCAGAAAACAACACTGCAAGAGTATCAGCAAACTAAAGCATCAAGGAAGTGTAGGACCTTCATTTCAAAGAAAGGGGAAACTGCAATTCTCAAAAATTACTGTAAAAAACAAAAAAAAAAAAAAACTGAAGCTAACTCATAACTTCCACCAGTTAGTGGGCCTTTGCGATTGGCCCACCTAGTCTCCACCAACATGCTATGACTCAGACAGACGGAGTGGGATATCAAACCCCCTTCATATACCATACACCCTACAAGACACTCTACAAGTCATCTTCAGCATTATTCACCGTGGCACATTGCTAAGGTTGGGGTTCCCACTGGGGTCACCCATATTAAGATACAGTCATGGCCCTCTGAAAGCCTCCACCAAATGCATGAATGGCACGAGTAGGAAAATAAAAAAACACTCCATTTAAGTTACTTACAGGCATTGTGAAGGACATCACTGACACAGCCAAAGCTGCCCATACTGTATATATATTTGTCCACCTATATCCAACATTGCTAAATTTCCCTTGCTACTCTCAGCGACTCCCAGCTCCCCTGCAGTAGACTGACATTCTCTTCTCTCTGAATGCAGGTATATATTTATTGACAGCTTAGATACATGCATCTCTTCCTTTTCACACTTCTGTTCTTTCAATCGTCAACTTAGCCCATGTGTTTTGGCAACCTCCGAGAGAGAACCAGGTCAGAGAGCAACACGTCTCACTCAAGGCACCTTGTGTCGGAGCCGACGTGTGAACAGCTGAAACTGAGTATGTGTGCAGGCAAAAACTTGACTGTCTTTCTTAATCATCAATTGTTTTAGAAATGCTGTGTGTGTGAAAAACAGTGTGTGTGTGTGTGTGTGTGTGTGTGTGTGTGTTCTGTCACATTCATATTGATGCATGTGTTTCTGTTGTGCTTGCATGTGTGTGCCTGTGCGTGCACACATACAGGATGTGTAGGTGGGGAGTGATGGATGGCATCGATGAAAGGTTCATGCCAGTGAATCGAACAGGCATGACAGTGTGTGTGTGGGAGGAGAAGTAAAGAGTATGTGGGCTGAATCTGACCTCTGATCTGATTAGACATTACAAGGAAAGGCCATCACTGTGGCTGCCTGTTGGATCCGTACATCTGAGCACCTCTTTGTTGGCTAAAGCTCAATGCAATATTTGTTCTTTTTCAAATCCACTGGACTTCAGTTACTCAGGGAAAAGTAGTTGAACACATGGTGGTCAGTATGGTGTGGTGGTAAACAAGAAAGATGGGTAAACAATGAGTATCAGCGATCACTATATAGTTGTATTTTCAGAAAAGTATTATGTTTTGTTTTCTGGAAAGGATAGGATTTTCATGTAACTGAAAAGGTGACAAATGGTGTGTAATGTGTAAACTCTATGAGACAAATAGGTAACCTGGCTGTAGTCTGGCTCTGCATCCCTGTCTGTGCACCGAGATCCTTTCCTACACTACTGGCCTTGACTGCACCACAGGCTGAATGCCTCCGGCCTCATGCAGGACAGGTGTTAAACGGCCACAGAGAGTGGTGGGTGTTTTTCACACTGCAGTCCATACACTGTCACACTGTCTACTTCTGCTATCTGCATGAGGCACTTTCAGTGGAACACAGAGAGGTGTCAAACAGTCCTAACACCAAGCGACACTACACCAAAACTTCAGTGATGGTCTTTGTTAGGTGGTGATATAAATAAAGTATTTTACGCACTCATTGTGCACTCAAAATCTAAAAGCTGCCATTTGTGGTTCAGGATTCAGACTTCAGTAGTTCTGCTACTTTCAACGTTATTTTGGAACCGTGGTCCACTAACCGGTTATTCCTCGACAACACATTTTTTAAAATTTCAATCGCTCTTGTCTTCTCTTGAGAAATAAGCTTTATTTGAAAGTTTCATTTTCCAAAAGCCTAGGATAAGTTACAGTCAGTCAGTCAGTCAGTCTCTATACTGCAATACAGAGGAGGGGAGTGCTAGGTTGCTTCCAGTGTCGATGCCACAGTAGCTTGTTGTTGGCAAGGGCAGCTCATCCACCCAGTTATTAGTTCGTAGGCCCACTCAGTTATTGATGGGAAATGTGACTGGTGCTAGAATTAGTCAAGATGCTGCTGCAGTGTGTTATCGAAAACAGAGGGAAGAGAAGAGAGAACAAAGAGAGGAATAGGTTAATTGACAATAGAAAATTACTTAAAGAAGGGCATTCCCTGGCTAATGGAAGATAACATTAAATTTGTTATATTTTGCCGTAAGAAGGTAAAGAACATCAACTTCAATACTCATGGAGTTGATGAATTCATCGGTTGTTGTATTTGACAACTTTGAAATAATCAAGAAGTCTTACAAAATATAACAGTGAAACTCAAAACCTTCACACTAAAATGATACCAATTTTCCCCAACAATTTCTCTTTCACAATACACAGTACCGATGATTATTAGGGCAAAGGTGCTGCCCTCCAACACACAAGTATGTCTTCCATATCAATCTCTGCAGTTTACACTAAATGAGCAAATTACAAGAAAAGGCACCCAGAAAGAAAATAGGTGGTGGGTTTTATTGTTGAGTAAAACCAAGAGGTGGCCATGGTCTGGAAAAAGCAGTAGGCTTTTACCACGTGCTCAGCAAAACACAGCTTCGTTCCGCAGCCTTATACCATTTACTTTCAGTTTGCTACCCATCGAAACAGTTCTGGGGTTTCACTGTGTGGGAGTCAGCTTCCCACTTTGCTGTGGCTTTTTTTTTCTGTTACCATCAACACCTTGCACTTGAGTCTTGCAGTGCCTGGGGCAATTTGAAGAGGGGATGAGAGATGAACTGGCTTCCAACACAAATTATTAAACACATCTCCTTTGTTGACTATAGATTTCAGGGAAAATGTGAGGGAAGACATCAGTTTGAATGCTCGCCATTGCTCCTTTTAAAAATCACATAGCCCTGCAGTGTATGAAGGAATGGGAGAAATGAATGGTTAGAGAGGAGTGGCTGGACACAATGGCCTACTGAGAAGCCAGCAAATAACCCAGGGAGGAAGACATGAACAGACAGGGTGACTGCCAGGGAGAGGGGAAGCTTACACTGTGCTCACACTGCCCCCTACTGCTCATTTTAACCTCTTATCTATTTTCCGGTAAAACTCCTTCAACAAATGTGTCAGCAAGAAACAACTATGGGTGAATGCACATAGAGTAGTGCATACAGCCTTTAACAGCCATAACAATTACAGTGGCTATTGTGGTTATGGATTCAAGTGCTAAGCTTGAACTAGAGATGGAAAGAGCTGGTCTAGTTTCTAATGAGAAGTATAAAGATACAGGTCTTCTTCTTTTCTCCATCATATTCCCTCCTTCCTTCCTTCCTAACATAACTCACTTCCTTCCTGCTTTCCTTCCATCTTCCCTGTGTTTATTTGTTCCCTCTTTCCTTCTGTCTTAGCTTCTTCCCTCCCTTACACACCTCTCCATCCTCCCTCTCCCCCACCACCCAGCGGCCCACCGTAGTGACTTACTGCTCGTCTCCCACCTTCTTTATCCACTCCACATCACACTGCTCGCACGGAGAAGTCATTTCCTGCCGAAGTAGAGCGTGAAATTAGATAAGCATGCAGGTGCTATAAGCGCATTGGACAAAATTTGAGAGCCTACCGAGACAGCGTGTTGGAACACAACATCCAGGACCAAGGAGGAACGAGAGATGGCGTGGCTGTGGGTTTGGTGTGGTTAAATCAGATTCCTTCATGGGTAGCCACAGTAGAAGTCCCACATTTTACTGTATGCTTTCTACAGTTTCTATTACAAAATTAACATCTTGTTCTCTTTTTAGCCACAGTTAAACAATTACAGCAAAGTATTTGAAAGTCAATCCAATATATTTCTCTGTGACTATCTGAATTGTCCTGATGTGTGTGTGTGGCACTGACCCTCTCCCTCTGGCTGTTCTGCAGCTGCCTCATCTCATCCTTAAGTCTCTCACACTCTGCCTTCAGCTCCTCTTCCCGTTGACATGCCCCCTGCGCCTCGTGCCGCGCCCCCTCCAGCTCCGCCTCCAACCGCTGCAGCTTCAGGTC
>OOFE01022540.1:9709-32963 GCA_900323365.1 Monocentris japonica | reverse complement strand
TGAACTCTGAAATTTGGGGCAGAAGAAGAAGAAGATTATATATAATAATAATAATAATAATAATAATAATATTAATAATAATAATAATAAATAAGTACGAGAACATAAGTGTGCTTTGCTGAAGCAAGCACACTAATTAATTGGTAATCTTTCTTTCATCATGACGATCAAAGCTGGCACAGTAGGGAGCAGCCAGGATTTCACTACACAGGGTTGCCTTAAAACTACTTCAATCTACCTAACTGCAGTATGGGGTCTGGCCAGTAGGGGCACAAGCCACACACTTGACCATATTCAACCTTTCACAATTTGCACTCAATTCACGGTATCTGCCTCATTCCCTCCTTTCAACCTCTGACTCATCATTTATTGATCGGCTGATTAATCTCTCCCTCTCTCTCTTTCTCTCTCTCTCTCTCTCTCTCTCTCACTCACTCACTCACTTACTCACTCTCTCTATCTGTCTGTCATTGCCAGTTTGCTGACCTCACTGAGGCTACTGCCCGAAATAATGAGGCCTTGAGAGTGGCCAAGCAGGACGCCAATGACTATAGACGCCAGGTGCAGGTGCTCACCTGTGAGGTTGATGCTCTTAAAGGAACTGTGAGTATGCTACTTTATACTTACATTGTAGCATGTAAGATACTGCAAGTTTGACAATGTTTATCATGAATCCCTAGTTAGAATCAAATAAATGGGGATCCCACACTCACAATTTTCAATGACCTTCAAGGTTTTATATTCAAAATCAAGGACTCAAAATTGGCATGTTTTGGGGTAAAACATGATCAATTTCAAATGTTTGATGATGTTTCAAAACATCATCGGGTCAAAAACCTCTAAAGCCTTGTTTGATTTTTAACAAATCCACAAACTTTCAAGTATTTTCAAGTCCCATGGGAACCCTGATTGCAAAAGAAAACATAGAAAAAGAAAGTTCATCCAGTGTCTACTATCAAACAAGATTTTAACCAACACCTGCCCCCAAAATTTGTCAACACCACAGCAGTCAAGTCAAAGAGGAAAATATCCAGTGGGAATTTATTTTCACGCATCAGAGAGCAGAAATCACCTCTGCATTTTTATTTGAAATCACAGTAATTTACACTACCACTCGCTAAGTGTCATTTTGTCCCATCTTGGCTGCCGTCCCAGAATGAGTCCTTGGAGCGCCAGATGAGAGAGATGGAGGAGACCTTCTCCATGGAGACGTCTGGTTACCAGGACACCATCACTCGTCTGGAGGATGACATACACAACATGAAGGACGAGATGGCCCGTCACCTCCGCGAGTACCAGGACCTCCTAAATGTCAAGATGGCCCTGGACATCGAGATTGCCACCTACAGGAAGTTGCTGGAAGGAGAGGAGAGCAGGTGAGAAAGCATGTTGTCTATCACTGCTGTCAGATGAAAACCTTCTTCAAAAAGTCAACTTAACAGGAATTTATTATTTTCCAACTGACAACCATGTATTGTTTAAACTGGTGATTAAGAGGTCATGAAACTTCCTCTATCCCTAAAGTTTCAGTTCAAGTCAAAACAATCAAAGTTACCAAAATACCTTTTACCATGATAGCAGCAATGTTTCATAGGGTATTCCAACAAAGTTGCAGATGTTAAATAGATTTGTGGTCAACGTAATTGTTTCATTTCATAATGTCCTTTTCCATTTGCAGAATCACCACCCCACTGCCAAACTTCTCAACTTTGAATCTGAGAGGTAGGGTCGGTTTCTAAATGTTGTTTTTAGAGGACTAAGATTTTCATAGATGATCATATTAGTCAGTTAATAACATAACATACTATTGTGTCCTCTCACGTATGACCATAGAAACCATGATTGACTCCAGACCTAATGTTGAAATCGCAACAACCAAGAAGGTCCTCATCAAGACCATTGAGACCAGGGATGGTCAGGTAGAATCAACTTGAAGTGATTTTCAATCAACAGAGTAATTTTATGATGGTCATTTTAAGCCCAAAAACACCGGACTACTCATCACCTTATCTCTTGTCCCTCCATCCTTGTTCAGGTGATCAACGAGTCAACCCAGAACCACGATGAGATGGAGTAATATCTTTGTCTTTGCCAAATGGCCAGCAACAGCAATATGAAGAAATGCATTTCCCTGGGGCTATAAGCAAGCAAACAAACCAACCAAGAAACAAAAAGCAAATTGCTTCTACAAGTGCCTTTATATGTGAAGATCCAGTAAGATTGTTAGTTGAGACAGAACATATTTTGCTTCTTCTTCTGCTGAAAGTATTATCCTTTGTCACATTTGTTTAGATAGAAACATTAAAACAGCACAACATAGAAATACTTATTGAGGCCTATAAAAATCTTTCTTTGTCACCAAAATAGTATTTTTGATGGATACAGCATGCAGACTCCCAGGAAATCTATGTGCTAAAAGATGTCACAGTTGCCTGTCAGCAGCAATAAACCATTAAGACAGTAACTCAATAGTGTGTAGTAGGTGTGATACTTTGAGGAACAGTATGGTATTGAACTACTTCCTACTACTTAATAACCCTTAGTAGTGCATTCACTGTAAAAAAAAATAGTCACCTTCACAAGTGTATCCATTTTTTATTCAGTCTTAAAAAATATATTTTCTAGTAGGTAGGTTGAGATAGTTTCAATAATTTCTTACATTCTTGACATTATTTTGGATACTGAGGAGATACCTGCCTTATTTCAAGTTATTTCTTATTTCAGGAAGTGACACTGGATTGGAAACAAATTAAATCACCACTTAAATTATGGAGTGGTGATATTTTTCATGGTTTAAAAAAACCTAAGTAAGACTGAATACCAGATTGAATGGCTTACTGGGATAGACATTGTCTGCAGCGGTGATATGGATTCCAGCCAGTTAGACATGGCCAAGAGCCAAGATATTACAGAATTGTGCTCATTGAGACTCAAGCAATGTGCTTTCTGTGACCACTTAACTGCATGTCTGGCAAGTAACAATGACAATAAAGTTACTCTATTGATCCCTGTAGGGAAATTCTCTTTTCACCTCCCACCCTCCATAGGGGAGGTCAGAGGTCGGGGTCAATTACAGAACACCAACCCTGGAGCTGTTAGGGATTCAGTATCTCAAGGACACTTCATCAGGGGAATGCTTGCCTATTTAGGGGTTTAAACCAGGATCCTCTGATTGTAGGACAATCTCCCTAGTGACTAAGTCAAACAGCCAATGGACTCAGACCAAGCATCTACCAGCACAGGCAACTTAATATCATAATTGGCTTACAATATACATTATTGTATTTCCTGGTGGTCATAACACTTCTGACCAGTCACTATGAGACCAGTTTACTTGAGTAACCTAGACTTGGTAGATCCCTCATCTCACCTGGTAAACCCAACAAAATTAGATCACAAAGTGATTACAATTTCTTGTCATGTTCAAGGGGGTAACAAAATGTACCCTAAGCCCTATAATAATAATAAGGTTCAGCTCAGTTCAGAGAGATTTGTGCACAAGCACAAAATACAATGTAGTGTGCAAATTAAGCATATAATGTTTGCACATGGGAGAAAGGATTGTTTATTGTGCATGGGATAAAGGTGGCAATGATTCAGAAAGGTACCAAAAGCTGTGTTTCATCAGAATGTCAATTTTTACAGGAGTATCTCTGACTTATGTTGAAGCAAGAGTGAGGTACATCCAGAGTGAAATTAAACCAGGTCTTGTCATAAACTGTTGCACCCATGAAAGGATTTCCCTGCTGTGTTTGGCCGCCATCTGTTGGTGGCCATTTCAAGCCTTCTCTGCAAAGCCACTTAGAATAGGTACTTCTGCTTAATAGATTCACATTTTAATTTCTTAACTTCATCTGGCCATGCTTATCCCACGGTCAAATATTCCCCACACAATGCCTTTTTTTTTTTTTTTTTTTTTACCGTTAACAAGGGCAATTCAAAATTAGCCTGTTTTCAAGTTTATTTCATTCAGCGCCCTTGAATTTCAGCTAATTTTAATAATCCGGGAGACTTGCCAGGTAATTAGTGTCGCTTGTTTTCGCTGCCTGCCCCGAGAGATCAATCTGTTTGTCAAGAGAGCAACTTTCTCCATGTGACGTCTCTTTCGTAGGAAACAGAAATCGAGGAAGGTGCCGAGATGATTCGTTTAAACTCAGCATTTTGCTTCCTGGAACGTTTCATATCTAAGTATTAGGTCATTCGGCTCAAAATGAAGTTGCAAGCTATTTTCGCATGCTATAGTTTTTGAATTAGAGAAGAGGATATTTTTCAGAGTAGAGTTGGCTGAGATAGCTGCAACAAAAATGCGGTCAAATGTCTGCACATTTAAAATGAAAGATAAACCAAAATCTAGTGTAAGCGGCTCCGAGTAAGGCTTTCCAGCTTTTGGTAATGGGCTCTGTGACATCTGCTTTGACAAGAACAAGGAACGCATTGGTGAAAGTGGGTTCAGAGCCGGAGCATGAATCGGACCGGGTCAAGAAGAAAAGCGCACGATTCAACGTCTCTTCCAGCCAGACCGGACGACAGAGTGCCAGGCAGTCGCTCTCCGAGGTCCTGAACACTCAAGACTGCGATGGGGCCAAACACACTTCGAAGACAAAGCCCTCCGAGTGTCCACTGGGCGGTAAGTTGGAAGTTGGAGTTTCTCTCAGGAGGGTGAATTCGGTTGGACTCAGTTTATCCACCATTTGATTTGCGGGATAGAGGTTACCCACTTTTTTTAGGCTGAGAGAAGTCTTTTAAGGACAGAAATTCATAGGATGCATCATAGTAAATAGTACCAATCTTATGTAAGGCATGAGGATTGTGTCTTTTATGAAGAAAATAAACACAATATAGCGTGCTTTTCTGAGAATAGATTTGTGGTTGCACTGGTGGTTCCATGTTGAAAGTTAAGAGTTAATTGATATCAAAAATAGAATCATGGCGATATGCAGCTGGCCTCTCAATGTCTCTCTCACACATGTGGGACAGGCACATCACTCCACACTTAAGAATACATTTTAACAGAACAAGACGTGGAAATCAAAAGCCACCCTGAAATGATCTTTTCTCATAAATTTATGGGAGCATCCTGATCAGCCAACTAGGTCAGCCAAGTAGCCTGAAGTACACCTGTCCTGTTACTTTGTACTGTGTCCAACCGCCAAAACACATTTTTGTGGTTCAGTTCATTTATTTATCTGCAGATGAGAGAGACTGGTCACTTCAGAGGATTATTGTGAATATCCTACTGAAAAAGACGCTCACAATGAATGGATACCGAGTCCTTTGAAGCCTGGCCTGAATGAAACATGTCTCCACTACCAAAGCATCTCTTTGAAGTCTGAGTAAAGGTGTCTTTCAGCATGAAATAAGCAACGACATTTCAGAGAGAAAATGTCCCATACATTTTTACAGTTGAATGTGTGAAAATGCAACTTTATTTTGTACTTGGCACTAACTTTTACGATCAGTTTTCAGTTTAATGCTTCTGTCAAGTCTGCGTGGAGTATGTCCAGGCTGCAGCAGGCTGATGTCAATTCAACAATCTCACATACTTACTCATCTAATTCATAGGATCTTTCTTGAACATTTCATCCTTTTGTTACTCTGTGTCCTCTGTATTAAACACATCCTGTTTATCTTCAACTCTCTCCATCACTACCAGCTTGTCCTAAGCCCTGCAAATCTTTCCCAGAGGAAAGGATCTGTCCCTGGCTGGCTCCTAAAATACCTCCTGCACTGTGGTGTTTCCATGACTGTGTGACAGTGAATACTCCTGTTGAGTTTCCTCCCTGGTCCCCAGTGAGGTGCATGTGTGATGGGGAGTCTCCTCCCTGACTCTCACCTGCACTCTCACTTGCTTTCTCTTGAGGAACAAAACACAGACACCTAACACCCAATCAGAGGCGTCACACCCATTCAAACTGAGGTTGCACGTGTCCCCTCAAATATTTGGAACTCTGACTTTTTATTTTCTTCTTTGCGCTGGTTCAGTAGTTGCACTCCCACAGGCGCTCGGCACATGCTTGGTTTGTGCCGTGTGGGCATGGTTTTCACTCATTTCAAGACACCATAAGGGTTTCTCCGGCTCCGCCCTTACCGATACATAGGCACACCTAGGCAGGCCAAATGGAGCGCACCAGATAAAGCTCTGCACCAGAGGACCTTTTTTGCCAGTTAGCTATCCTTCTACCCAACCTCGGAATAGAAATGTAATAAGTAATCCAAATACACCTAGCTTAAATATGCCGGCGGCCAGCCATGTGTGTGTGTGTGTGTTCTATGTCAGAAGTTTTACTGTAAATATTGTTAAATATTTGTGCTTCAAATCATTCAGAAATCGTGCATTTAATTGTGCACTGCTGAATTGAAAAACAAAAAGTACCCTACAGGGGTTTTGTCCGTGGGGTCCACTCCACCACTGAAAGAAATATTTCTAGGGGAAACCCTGATTCTGGTGTGTGCCCCCTAACAAAAATGGGTGCATGATGCCCCTGCTCCCAATTCGTCTATCTGGTTGGGTCCCCTCAATGTCAGACAGTCCCAGTAGTGTAGAGAGCTGGTCCAACCTGACCTGACAACACTGACCCACTGTTGTTCTTAACCGTGGTCTTAAGAATAAGGTCTTAAGAGTAAGTTGGAGCTCACAGGTGCAACACACCAGCTAGTTGTCATTTGCTTTAACAGCTTGCTTTAACTGCTCTGGTTTGAGCTGCCATGTTAAAGCAGACTAGTCTCCCACCAAGTTCCAGGGGTTCAATCGACCCTTCAACTCTAAATCTTCCTTACCTATACACCCCGACATTTAAGATGCATGAATCGTGTTAAATTGTGCGATGGCTGTTCTTGCTCTTGTAGCAGCAGCTTTCTGTGAGTGTATCTTGTTATCTTGGAAATACAGTCAGGTGGAAATATAGGCCACTGGAAAGATTCAGTAATGACTGTAATGTTGAAGAGCTGCAATTACCCTGGCGTTGATTGTGCTGCTTGTGCAGGAACTAGGATGTATTCAAAGGGTTTCCCATGGAGCCTGAGTCACTTTGATAGTGAATATTAGACATTTGTGGGACTGAAACAAACCATGGCTATTTGATTCTTTTAATAAATAGCACATTAGGACAAGGAACAGCAGAGGTTGGGGGATATTTTTCATTAAAAGTGTAGGATTGCTGAATTTGTCCGACCCAGTCCAGATAACAGTGATTAGCTCTTTTGGTCTGCAGGCATGGGAATGTGTGTGAAAGATGCCTGTTTCTAATCAAAAGGTCTAAGCTTGTCTGCCCCGCTGACCTAACACCCAAGCAGCTGATTTTGCCTCTGTGATCCAGAACCATGCTGGTGAAAAAATCATTAGCTAAACTTGTACTCCATAGCAAAGACATATTTTCTTTCTTTGTTTCTTTGTTTCTTTGTTTCTTTGTTTCTTTCGTTCTTTCTTTCATGATGTCGGTGTGACAGGATGACATTGACATGAAAGTTCATGTAGCACTCTGTTTTGTCAGCTCATCTCCCTTAGGTTAGCAACACAGGCTAACATTACCCTTAAAGGTGCCTCTAATGAGTATTTAGCAGGGGAAAAGGCTGACTCCCTCGATCCCTGTGTGTCTTAATTACATGACTGTGTCACTGTGGTAACAGCAGTGCAGGGACAGACAGCTGGTGTCACTCCATAGCCTTACAGTCTAGGGGAGACCTCTAATGAGCTTGTTTTTCTCTCTGATTGCATAGTTGTTGCCTTGATAGTGATGTGCTACTGGGATTGATAACACAATCAAAATGTCCCAATACTGATATTCTGTTGGGATGAGTTACGCAATACAAATCCAGTGCAAAATCACATTTGTTCAAGACAAAGTTGACATAACATTTGATTTACCTGAAAGTCAGCATTTTCAGGTTGAATATAATGATGCACTACTGATAGAAATGGGACTCTTCATCTTTGCAAGCAATAAATGTGTATTGGTGACGGCCTATCCTGGTGTTTGATGGCCAGATCAAAGGTTGAGTGATAGTTCACCCTCAATGGACATAATAGCAGGCAGCTGTGTTCTTTTGCTAACAATACACTATAATGTTGACAAAGCATTAGAAATGGGCAGAAACAAATAAGTACAGTAGCCTGTGTGGTTCAGTAAAATGCAATACACCTATAAGTAGGAGTTCATTTCCACTATCCACACTAACACTAACTAAAAAAGCACTACCTTCAATCCACCATTCAATAGTATCTAAAATGAAAAAAGTTTTATTCTGCAAATATCCTCCATTTAGTACTATAGTGTGCAATGGAATAGTGATATTGATTTGTTCCAGAGAGAACTGACTGTACAGTTGTAGGCGAGGATATCAGATGCTGAAAATAAAACCGAGACTACAGTACAAGCACTGTAAACATCACACTAGCATAATGAGCGCTGCGTACCATATTAACCCAGTGTCATTCTCAGTGTAATCTATGCAATGTTCACAAAGTGTCTGAAAGGTCTCGCTGTTGCCTAGTGACAGTGACGTCGGCCTAGTAATGACCCTTGAAGGAAATGGATCTTGAAAAGGATGCAGCAGATGTATGGGCACAGGATGCATCTCGCCTAACAGCTGGTGTGCTTCATACTGCCAATTGAAAGGCCCTCATACTACGGCGTTATCGTGCTTTTGTGTCTTTCGCTTGTCATGTGTATACCAAAATTCTTGGCACACTCTTTGAGAGTGAAGGTAATGAGGTAGCCCCCAATTACTTCTTGCCAAATTTAATAGGCTGGTTGGGCTAGCTGTTACATTACAAAGAAATTGGATTTGTAAATTTGCCTTGATCTGATGACACTGCCCCTTTGTTACATTCTCTTAATTGACACTTTTATCTTCTATCTCTAATCACTAAACTGAACTGAATCAAACGCCTCCCACTATGGTGGAAATAACTTATCACACACCTCTGTAATAAAGGGGATACCTTCATACCTGTGTCACTGACTGATGTGGTTTTGTAATGGGTTCCAAGGGATGAATAGAGGGAGGTTATCCATTCTTCAACTCTGCTTCTTTCAACATTCTCACAACAGGGAAGTGAACAAGTGAATTGTGCAGCAATACTAGTGGGAAAAAAAATGCAATTACACAAACCACCGTTGCGTAGTAGTATGTACTGCACCTATCGAAGTAAGCCCATGACATTCTGGAAAAGCGCGTAGGTTCTAGACCAGCGTGCAGCAGTCCAAAACCTTTTACATGAAAAACCAAAGAGACAAAATAGAGCAAAAGCAAAAAAATATATATCATCGATTCTCTAACTCCTATAACCACAAATGCATTAAATGGGAAAATTTAAAAATTTGATGAAGACACTTGCAGAGTAGCTAGCTGTCAAGGTGTCAGTGTCATAGAAAATTGTATTCTGTAAAACACCCTTGTGCCTCCATGATAAATGTTTTGGGAAATTACTATTATTTGTATTCAATACTGAACATTTATATTGGTGAGGGAATTCTACATTACTATAATAATATAAGTTAACTTATATGCACTGATACAGTGGAGCAGGCACTTGAGATTGTAGAAAAAATAATAAGTTTTACAGTTACTACAACTGAATGGAAGGTGGGGAGACTAGGGTGACAGGAGAAGGAGGGCATTCAGCATTCAGCAGAAAGGGCTCTTACTGTACCTCACAGCAATCTAACAAGTGAATAATGACTCTGTTAGAGCTGTAGAAAACTGAGAGACTCTAATGGATTCTGTTGTAATTGGATAGCTCAAATAGAATGTGACTGTCAGTGTTACATCACTGAGAAGTAATGTATAGACTATACCATATGCATTTGTTTGACAGTGTTTGATACGATATGTGTGGTGGATCAATGAATCAATTTATTTATTGATTACATCGTGGATCATTGTGCATTTTGTGATCGCAGGGCTCATTCGTGCATGATTGCATTGCAGGTTTCTGTGGTAGGTTTTGCCTTTGAGATTTGTTGCCACAGGACTAGAAAGCTACACATCATGAGTGTTTACTGTGTGGTCTTACCTCGCCTGACAGTGCTGCTAAACCCCCAGTCTTTGTTGTCAAGAATCTTAGATAATATGATGTGCTATGGGAGTAAATGGCAGAATTGATTGTGGCTGTTGTTTTGAAGGTGGCTCTGGGAAAAAGGAGAGAGTGAGAGACAGCAAGAAAAAAGAAAGCATTGGCTCAAACCCAGAGAACACAGGTCATTATCACCTGCTATCAATGAACAATAATACATAAAACATAGAGGAAAGGTGACAAAACTGGTGTGTGCAAAGGTAAATTGAACAATGAGTTAGTGCACTAGTTGCTGTAAAAAAAAAGACATTATATCTCAGCATCAGTGCACTTGTTATAGGCATGTTTCCACGAGAGGCTGTAAAAACAAGCAGGAGCCTTTAGAAAGAACACGCACAGACACCAATCAGAGGGGAACATGAAATGTGAAAAATGCCATAGCTAAATGTCAGATGGTGCTAATAATAATATCTCCTGTTGTGTGTGTATGTGTGTGTGTGTGTGTGCATAGGTGCAGCAACAGGTGGTTAAATGGTTAAAGATGAAAGCAGTTTGACTAGGCATATAGTGAAGAGAGGGCATTTCCTGGAGGGCAGAATGAGGAAAATGGTACTCCCACTCTGATGCTATTCAACATCCATTAAAAGGAAACTAAATAAATGGGTTCGAGGCTGTCAGTGAGCCCTTGAAAAACAGTTGATTACAATTGGCCATTTTTCTTTTCATTTGAGTCAGTCATTAGAATGAGGAATGGTTATAGATCTCAACCTGAAAACATCAATATGTCAATGGGCTTCATCTTTCTGTGGAGGTGCAATAGCATGGGCAAATAGCTCATGTGAAATGAAAAGCTGTGGCATTGATTGACTGGTCTTAGCTCTATATACATAATCTCTCTCTCTCTCTCTCTCTCTCTCTCTCTCTCCATCTCTCTTACTCTATGTCAATATTTGCAAGGCATGTGTCAAACAACAAGATTTCAGTTTGGTGCCTGTTGTTGTATGTTTTTGTGTGTGTGTGTGTGAGAGAGAGAGACAAGCACTAGGTAGATTTGGCCTGTGTAGTTACCATACTCTGACACCAGCAGTGAGCACTGACTGCTTTTACTGTAAATCTCCTGTAAAACAGTATGAGGAGTTGCATTCATTTACTCCACACACACACATACACATGTATACACATACACACACACACACACACACACACACACACACACACACACACATACACACACACCTCTTGGGAAGTCATACCATGTGGAGAGAGACAGCGAGAGAAGGGGTGGAGTGGGGGGGTTGGCGAGAGGAGAAGAAGAAAAACAAATCAAGAGCCGTTAGTTCCTTGAATGAGCTTGTTGAGGTGTATGAAACAGAGAGCGAGAGAGAAAAGAAAAGAGGTGTACAGCAAAGACAAGGGGGTGGAGAAGGAGGAATTGAGAGAAATTCTCCAGCTCGGAGTATGTCACGAGAACTGGTGAGTCTCTGACAGTTCTCCTCCTGCGGTGAGACTAATAAGAGTCGGAGGAATACATTTTTCTCTCCACGCGGAGAGTTCCCATTGAAATTGAAACAAGACGCTGCAACTGAAAAAAGGTATTAAACAGACTAAAAGGCTCTTGGGTGACTGGAAGGTGCAAAGGCAATGGAAGCTAACTCCAAGAAACAGCGATTTAAGAAAGGTCGGAGTGCCACCTTTAGCATTGACGGCTTCAACATCACTATAGGTAAGAATTTGGGAAGGAGACAGAGAGCAGGAGAGGAGACGTTTAGTGGTGTTTGCATGGGAGTGAGATGCAAGAGAGTGTGTGACAGAAAGAGAATATGTGTCTGTGAGTGTTGTGTTGTGTGTGTAGGCGATAGAGAGAGAGAGAGAGAGAGAGAGAGAGAGAGAAAGGGAGAGAGGGAGGGAGGGGCAGAGCAATGAGGTTGAAGATGAGTCTCTCATAGGTGTTGTGCCGGAGGTTGGCACCGACACAGTGACATTGTTACACACATCACATTTCAGCCTCTGCACGACTGGACACATTAGTCCATTCTGCTGAAGTTGGCTTGGCACTGGTTGATGTAATGCCACTACACCATGGAAACAAGGGGCTTAGGCTAAAGCTGTGTGCTGCTGACGTCACCAGGAATTCATTCCATTGTCTTGACAACCAGAGTGTTGATGAACTTATGTGCTACTTGCCTTGTTTTGTTGCAGCGTTTGTGAGCGAGGGAGGGATGGGGCGGGGGGAACAGTGTTGAAAATAGAGTGATGTGAAGCTGTAATGCATTGTGGACTGTAGAAGAGTTGGCAGTGGATGCTGTGAGTCCTACAAATTTGAGCTAGGTGGTAGTTTGCTAGCAGTTCTTCCTTGGTAGCGTAGTTGCGTACAATGAACCAGACAGAATGAGAACAAACAAAATCCCCATTGCTGTGTTTGCCTTGTTCTGAAAGTTTGTATATAACTTTACCCAGGTGACACATTTCTGTTCACAGCTAGACATGCTGACAAGGAAATGTGATTAGAAACCATTGCCAAAGAAGTACCAATCATCAAAGCCTTTGTTCTTGATCACAGGCTTAAAGTTCCCTGGATGATATGAGTACATTTATAATGAGGGACAAGTGTTCCAAGGCTTAGGACTGGAGGCACATATTGACCCAACTGTTTGAAGATGTTGACCTGCAAAGAAAATGAAATAGGTAAGATTGTCTGGTAATACCCTCAAATAATGTCTCAGGTGTCTCTCTGCAAACATCATGGCAGCCCTAGAACATTCTATAATAACCCCCCAAAAAATATGCTTTGGCTTTTCCTCTTCCATGGATGTATCCTGCTACTTCTGACATCCTACCTTTGAACCCATATCACATCCATGCTGCCAGGAAGCATGAAAGTTGTCATGGTAACCCACAAGTGTCACGGTAATTGATTGCTCACTGTGCCTGGGCTTCGGTCAGCGCTGCACTGTGCCAATCAGGTCCTCTGGAGCGTGACTCCTCAGCGTTGGTACCTCTTTGTCTGGCTGGAAACAGTGTACACAGTCCTCTGTTAAACTCTCAGTTTGTACTGCAGCTGGCAGCCTCTGCTGGTATTCTAACTAAGGGTCTTTTTTTGTGTGTTAGGTCACTTTGTTAGTTTGTGTACAGAGCTTGTGAGGAAAAGTGTACTGGCAATCTAAAGTGTTTTCCTCATCTTGTCATGTTCATCTATCTCCATACACAATGCTATACCGTTTATTCTTTCAGCCCAATTACAAGTCAATATTTTTTATCACTTTGTGTTTATATCATAGCCCCCATCAACTCCAATAGTGCATCAGAAGTGCATCTCAAACTAAATCAAGAGTTTTCAGTATGTCCACACTCAGTATCCACTTTATGAGGTACACCTAGCTAGTACCATGTAGGACCCCAATTTGCCTCCAGAACAGTCTAAATTCTTTGAGGCATGGATTCAATGGTGCTGGAAATGTTCCACAGGGATCTTGGCCCATACTGACTCAATAGCATCACAGTTTCTGCAGATTTTTCAGAGCATATTCATGCTGCAAACATCCTGTTTCACCTCATCCCAGCAGGGCTGTATTGCGTTGAGATCTGGAGATGCACCTGGTCAGCAATATTGTTCAGGTGTTTGGCGTTCAAACAGTACTCAAATGGGACGGAAGAGCCTGTTGTGTGCACAGAAAACATTCCCCACATCTTTACACCATCCCACCAGCTTGTACCTTTGACACTAGGCAGGATGGATTTGTGTTGTTTTTGCCAAATTCTGCCCCTGCCATCAGCATGTTGCAACAGGAACAGGAACTGGTATTCATTGTACCGGGCAATTTTTTCTACTATTCAGTCGTCCAGTTTTGGTGATCATGTGCCCACTGTAGCTTAATCTTCTTGTTTTTAGCTGACAGGAATGGAACCTGCATGGTCTTCTGCTGCTGTAGCCCATCCATTTCAAAGTTTGACGGGTTGTGCGTTCTGAGATGCCCTTTTGCGCATCGCTGTTGTACTGAGCTGTTATTTGTATACTTGTGGCCTGCCTGTTTGAATGAGTCTCGTCATTCTCCTCTGACCTCTCATCAACAAGATGTCCCTGCACACAGAATTGCCACTGACTGGATGTTTTTCTCACCATTTTTGGTAAACTCTAGACACTTAAATGTGCAATCCCAGGAATCCCAGGAAGGTGGCTGTTCCAATATTCCAAGCACACAAAAGACGCCACAGCTTTAATCTGTTTACCACTCTTTATTTACACTAAGCACAAATTACATTAGAAATATTTGCACAATTGGAGTAACCTTGCAGAGCCAAAGCACAGGCTATTCAAGTGTGCAGTTTAACAACTGGATAAAAACAATTTAAATGTAATGTTTTTGATAAGGCAATGATTCCCATAAAAGCTCTTACAGGGGAATTTAAAGCCATTGGTAAAAACTTGAGCGAGGCAAACAAAAGTGAGGGCATCAAACCAATTTCATGTGAATCAACTGCATAACTCAAGTTCTATCACTTTACTCAACACTGTTCTATTTGTTCCCTCTAGTGGCAAATGAGGATGGGGAGAGCTCTACCAGACCACTGGCCAGTTTTTCACGTACGTTTAATATCAAGTCATTTCATTTCTTCGTCATTCTTCGTCATTTTACTTATCATAATGAACTGAAATTATTAATAGACTCTGTAATCTGATTGTGTGTACTGCCACTCAAACCATTAAGTTTACCAAATATAAAATGAACTAGTATTGACCTTATACATCCACAAGGTGGCAGCAACACAAAGGCTTTTCATTTCAATGCTCTTCTTGCCTGAGATCCTGAGAGCCATGTATAATCAGAGGAAAGATAACAGCTATGGTTGTTAACGTTTTTTGTGTATACAGATGTATACAGAATTACCGTCTGGAAAACAGATGAAAGCTTCATCATGGCACCCTACAAAATGGCTGTTAACACTGCCAAGCCTTTTTCATTGCAGGCTCAAAGTCCCAGAGTGCTTTGTGGAATGCCATCACGGCAGGGATGGGGATCAAAGGCAAAGAGCAGAAGCCCCCCCTGAATGACCCGCGTAGTCCTGAGGAGATTCTGGCTGATGAGCTCCCTACAGCAGATGGACCAGAGGCCACTGAGAAAACAGCCATCAGGTTTGATGCTGCGAGGCTCTCTCAGCCAAATAAAACAATTATTATTTGTTTACTTATTTCTCATGGAATGAAACCTTCACTGAGGTCCAGCAGGCTCTTGGTACTGATTTCCAGCTCATTATGCCCCATGCAGGGTTTTCCCAAGTGGTGTAAATATAGCTTTTTGTTTATATTTCGGGAGGACTATGTATGTCACATGACATCGATTTGCACTGTGTATTCCATTTGTATTTTGAGACGCAACTTTCAAATCTGACTAATATGCTCTTGATTGGTAAGTTGACAAGATTTAAAGTAGAACCTCTGAAAATGGTTCTATTGGGAGGAGAATATTCTGTCTGACATGTACCATTCTTGTTAGACACACACACACACACACACACACACGAAGACTCTAATTGCTATGCTTGGCTTCTGACCTGAAGGGACGTGGACATGATCGATTCCACCTTGATAACATGGATTTCAAACCACCATTAACATAATTTGTTGTCAGCTTTAGAATATCGAATGTCATTTAACACCTGATTCCAATTAACCTGGCCGGCTCAGGAGACCATTAGAAATGCCACAGCTGGTCACAACTAAGCATTTGTCACGGGACACTAAAAATGCACAAAGAATGGTAACAGGCTTTTGGCCATATACAAAATAGACAGAGGGTTATGGCAACGCTATTTGAGAGACAGTAGTTTTTACTCTGAATAGCAAACTCTTTTAGGGGTGTCTCTCAATCTCTCTTGACTATTGTTTACCTTATTTTTATTTTTCTGCTTTCGCAAAGCCTCATTGGAGTAACACATTCTTATTTCCTGGTGCTTCTCTATGCTATCTCAAAATACAGAGCTGTTGTTATCTCCCACAGTCCCCCCCAAGAACACCGGCCCTTTTCTGGTGTAGGGTAGTGACAGGAAAGTGATTTTCCACTTGACTAGACACAACCTGCTCCTTCATTTAAAAACTACAGCCCAGATATAAAAGAAAAACATGACTAGTGCAGGACAACGAAACGAAGCAAAGCACTCTCTCCTTTCAGAGAGGCAACATACCGTTTGTCCACTGAGACACTGACTTATGTCAATGTCACATATTAGACATGCAGAACAGACTGTTTTTTAACTCTATATACGTCTATGCTTCAATCAGGGTGGGGAATGAACACCATCCACCAGCCAAATGGTGCTAAAATTTGGCTGAGGCTGGAAAATTTGTATAGTTGTATATTGGCCATGACTCTCTTGAAATAGAGATTTGTAATCTCAGTAGGACTTATAAATGGATAAATAAAGGTTAGATACCCTAAAAATATCCTACCAGCCACTTTGACAGGTAACCGACCATGATGTGGATGTCTTATCCTATTCTTAAAACCCATTTGACTTGTCAAATGATGATAGTGGCTGGTGAATTTTGCGATTTAACAGCCACTGTTGCCTGTAGACAAAAGAAATTCCCCTTTCCCTCCCTGTTTTTTTTTTATCTCATTCACACACATAGTCTTAAATCATCTTCCTTATTTATTTCTCTGGGAAGTCCCAATGAGGTCATTCGTTTACTAGGCCAGTGGTTGTTAATGGAGGGCAGGTCCACAGTGACGGTTGCTAAGATTATGACATGGAACTAGTGGTCATCCATAAACTGACGTAACCACTATGTCACCTTCGAGGCCAGAGATGGCTGTTATCCTCCAGGGAAGGATAATTTGATTTTATTGGAGAATGGAGATAGATTCACGTGATCTGTAGCCAGGGTAAGACAGTCACTGACTGAATGAAGGTTATATCCATTTGAATTCTGCATAAATACATGGGGATGAAATTTATAAAATTCATATTCTACGAAACTCGAAACTCCCTAGTCCATTCCCCAAGTCCCAAACAGCTTACTGAATGTGCTTGACTGGTTGCAGTTTTTCTCAATTTTCTCTTCCCTCAATTTCCAAATAGCAGCACAGCTGCTGGAGTGTATTCTCACATTTTTCAGTCCATTTCCAGATCAGCTAAATGGATTCCTGACTTCAGACTCATAATAGCAACTGTAATGTTTTATGATTATCATTCAGCAAAGACTGAACCAGTTAAGCATGCTTCATAGCACCAGCTACAACACAATCCAGTGCAGTCGCACAGTGAGAGACAGAAAACAATATGGAGCCAGTGTATAAACACATGCTGACTCATCTGTGTGGCTGGCGTCATGCTGTTGTTTGTGCTCGTTAGGGGTACCATGCACATTTTAAAGCACTGCCTAGCTGAATGGGCTGTACTCATACAGAAAGTAATTCCAGCAGTTTGTGAATGGTATTGCTTCAGCCAATAGCTTTTTGTGCCTATTGGTACTCTTGTGGTCTCACACATACAGTAGTTGCATGCAGTAATATCGAAATAGTCACAAGCAGACAGACAAACACACTAAAAGCCCCACACACACAGCTCAAGCTCAGAGGCTCTCCAGAGGTGCGGTCAGCAGCGTGATTTATCTCCTGCTTAATTGGATGCCATGCGCTGCCGTGAACTTTACAGCTGATTAAAACAGCTGTCGCCATGGGCTACTCTCCTTGGTAGCCCGTGGTTACAGAGGCTGACCCTGGCTCCAGCCACAGGTTCACAGACCCCCACTGACAACCCCTGTGCAGCACTGATCCCCCTCACTCGTAACAAAGGGGCAAATGGCAGACTGAGGATGACTGAGGATGGACCTCCCAGTGATTATAATGTTCAAGAGCTGTGTCATTGCTATCTGCCACATGATATGTCTGGATTAAGGCTGTTATACCCAAGGCAAGTTTTGAGCAATGTTGATGGACAATGTTCCCAGTAACAGGAAACAAAATGAAACCTTGTATTAAACCTCTATTCACATGCTTCCAGGTAACTACATTTTCCAATGTAAACAGTGGGCCAATACTGAGGCAACTCCTTGCCCATCAACATTACGCAAAGACTCGCCCAGTGTATTACATCCTTTAGAGTTGAATGGCGTTACGGTTATTCAATGGGTGTTGTATCATAGTTCTACTAAGCCCCCTCTAGTGTGAAATGTTATGAATACTTTGACCAAAGCTGCTTATAGCTACCATATTTGGTAATCTACAATTACCCAGCCTTTCTATAAGGTTGCAGGTTGTTTCATTCAGTGACCTACTTTTATGCCAGCCTGGTTATAATCAACTTTGTTTCCAATTTGAGGTGAATATTGAATATAGTAAAATATTATCACTTATATGTGGCCACATGCTAGAAAAGGTTACTATCCAAATGCACTTTTCGAGAAGCACAGCTCCGTTGTTGTGATAGAGCAGTCCATTTTCTATAATGGTTTTCATAAATATGAGGCGGAAAATAGATTAAGGGGATTTCTTTAGACTTGTCCTCACCCTGACCTCCTGCCTCCTGACCTCACTCAATAAGAGTGAAGTCACCTTGCTCACATACCAGCCCGCTCACCCATGATTACATCTGTGAATAGACGTCTATTTATATCCTTAGCTAGTGCTCTGCTTTCTCATTGTCTGGTTAATGTAGTAATGTAATTAGTGCAAGATGGAACGTGGTGAATACAGTTGGGGGTGCTGGTGTGTATTTTTTCTGCACAGCATACATTTGTTGTAATGATTGTCAGTTTGAGCTGTCTGAGGTACTGTGAGTGTTTCCTGAGCCTTGACCCTGCAGTGAACTGAGCCATAGTTTTGCTGCTGACTGAGACAGACTTTTTTTTAGAATTCAAGGACAGTACAGTCCAGGGAAAAAACAAAGATGATTACTTTGTTATTGAAGTCACATAGGGATAATGATGAATTAAAACAGCAGTGAGATCGATGGATAACAATAGTGACTAGCAATGACTACAACAATTGACAAATATTACAATTCAAGTTTTACATCCTTATGTTTATCTGCCACATACTTCCACTTCAGTCCATCAAAAATACACAAGCAGGCCCACATGCTGCTGTTTCTCAGCAAAATAACTACACTGACGGCGTAGTCAGGACAATGCTGTCATATGTTTTTGCTGTATGTTTTAATTGCTTTTAGTGATGTTGTTGCAATACTGTTTTAGTGTGTTTTTTGTTGCCTTCTGCAAACTACGAGCCTTCTTATCTAGCTTCCCTGTTATTATGATTATCATAATAATTGTTGTTGTTATTATTACTTTATTTTATTCTTTTTTTTCTTTCCTCCCCTTCCCTCCAATTCCCCATCAAGAGGCATTTTGCCTCTATCACTGTAACTAAGAAAGAGTGATGTTGTTTTTAGTGATCATTATATAAACACAGTCACTATTGCGCAAAAGGAGGCGTCATGCTGTATGTCACAGATTGGCAGAGGTGGGGGACTCGAGTCACATGACTTGACTCGAGTCAGACTCAAGTCCCAAATTTGACAACTTATGACTTGCTTGACTATAATTAATAAAAGACTCGACTTGACTTTGACTTGGTATTCACTTGACTTAGACTTTGGACATATGAATTGAAAGGACTTGACTTTTTTTTTTTAATTAAATATTTGTATTTTTCTGTCAGCCATAACTGTTTTTTCCCGTTTAGCTCAGATAGTGTGTGTGAAAAGAGAACCTTGCATCTTCTCGCGTGCTGCCATCTGTTGAAACGTGATTGGGTGTCACGCACACATAACATAGACAACCAGACTGGGCAACGATGCTGTCGTCATACTGGAGGGAGCCAGTCCAAAAATAATTGCATTTGGATACAAAGAGTATGTTGTCGATCAAGATACCAAGAAGAGAACAGCGGTATGGAAAATATGCACCTCAAAAATAAGTGATACAACAACTACAACGTCCAACTTCATCCGTCATTTCAAAAGCCACAAGGAAAGGTAATGTTTATTTTTCACATGCTTGTTAACATTAAGCTAGCTTTAAGAATTTTTTTGCACAAAACGCCATTATTTCCTGGCTATCTGGCTGTATACAGATTATTTTCATCTCTTTCCCCGACTAACCGTGGCGGAAAAATCCAGACCCAAATTTAAAGGTGGAAAAATTAACCCACCGCCAGCTGGAGGCTGCGAGGCTGCGAGGCCACCAGTTAGTCGTGGAAAGAGATGAAAATAGTGTATCTTGAGTGTATCTTAAGCTGCATACACCATGTGTAACTTTTCAAGATATAACCAGTCAAAATATGAGGGCTTGAACTTAAAATCCTTGCAGTCTATGATCACCCACAGCTTTACAATACGTAATATAATAATAATTTATGTTACTGGGCTTCATACGAGTGCCACCAATTATTGCATCGCTCCATTTCCACCACTTTATCATGGCGAGGTTACTAAAAATAAATGACACCCATATGGAAAAATATTTGGATGAATCTTAGTTGTTTTCTGTGTTTACTCATGAAAGTGGCGCCTTTTGTAGTAAAGAACTTATAAGATGTTTCATCACAACACCACAACATTTCATAGTTTCATGTTGAAAGTAAAGGCACATTAATTTCTTATATGAAATTTGACTTATATTGTTGGGCACTCAGTAACCATACAAAATAGTGTAAGGAATGTAGGCTAGAAAACCATACAAGGCATGAAACGCCAAGTTCCTTACTACAAAAGTAAGGTGGGTTTTATAGTATGCCTTGCTCTCCCTATATGTTTCACCCAAGGAGGCTATTTTTCTATATGATAGCAGATAGTGTGTCTACTTTAGCTGATATGCAAACAGTAGTAACTTTGCTAGATAAAAACAGTGAAATAATAATCTTACCTGAATTATCTGATCCAAACAGGTGTCGCTTTATAATGATCAACAGCAATGAAGTCATGAAATCTTTTTTTTCCTGTTTATTTTCTACAGATATGAAGAAAGCATCAGTTCCAAGGTGATTTGCGATCCTCAGCAACCTTCAATCTCCCAGTTCATCCAGTCGAGCACTGTACAGCTATACAACTACTGTGTTTTCACTTTAGAGCATATTTAGGGCTATATTTTAACTTCGGAGCCCCACTGTCCATTGTGGCTTGTTATTAGCCACTATCACACATGAAAAGGGCTATGTAACATTGCCAAAGTTAATCCAGCATTATAACACATGGATAGTGGCTTGTCATGTTAACCCAACCAACAAATTGTGTTTTATTTTTTGCGTTTTCATGTCTTCCTCGTCTGTGTTGCTAGGATAAGGATCTTTGTTGTTATATTGTTTTTAGGAATGTTGTGCGTGCTTTATTGTTCTTACTTTTGTCAATACAGAACTTTTACGCTCTTAAACACAAAAATTCCTTTACATTTATGGATAAGGCTGCATGTGTGAAAGGGGTTAGTGATTCGCCCTAATCCCGCTACTGTAATGTTGAAAATAAAACTCACCATGCCATGTCCACTGTCTTTGACCCATTATTATTATTATTAGTGTCATTATTAGTATTATTAAACTCCTCCCATCCCATACACTAAAAGTGGCACCTACTGTCACAATTAGGGACTGCATTAAATGTGGACTCTACTGAGCTAGGTTATTAGAATTTCAGATGAATTGACATGACTTGCTTTAACTGAGCAATGACTTGACTTGTCTTGCTTGACTTTTAGCAAGGACTTGACTTGCTTGATTTGAAACACTGTAACTTGTGACTTGACTCGAGACTTGAAGGTTAAGACTTGAGACTTAATTGTGACTTGCACATGTGTGACTTAATCCCACCTCTGCATTGTGGTCTGTGACTGTTTGTGTGGCAGACTGAGGGGAGGGAGGGTGAGACTTAGGCTGGATCCAGCCTTTTTAACCTTTTTAACCTGTGTGAGACTGTGTGAGAGGGAGAGCGTCAGTGTGAGAGGCTGACGGAGTGCGTGAGCCAACAGGCGATAGGGAAGATCGGGACTCGGCTATACGGAGCGGAGAGTGGGCGGAACCAGCAGCAGTGACCAAGCGAGGTCCGTGGCTGGTGCGCCGGGACGGAGGCGAGGTGTGCAAGCCGGGAGAGACTGAGTGAGGAAGCGGCTGTCTCCAGCAGCGACGACCAAACCAGGGTCCACGGAGGTTGCAGCCGGGAGTAGCCTGGAAGGGCTGCCCAGTCGGGGTTGCTCCTGGAAGCCTGGCGGACTGGCAGCCTTGGTGCTTCGTGGCTGACTGGCGGGGACGGAAGAGGAGGTGCGTCAGCGGAGGGAGACGGCGCCGAAAGACTGCCGTTAAGACTGGGTCGTCTTTATATTGCGGTGTGTAAATAAAACGGCCTGCTGGCCTGTTAACTCTGCCCTCCTGCCTTTGTCTCTGTCTGTTACGGCCCCGGTAGTAGCGAGTTGGTTGGTAGCAAGCGTTTAGTGTGAAACAGACTCACCAAGACTGCGATCAATGGGGAAGAAAAAGAGAATTCAATACAATTTTATTTGGAGGAATAAATGTAATATAAAATGGCTCAATCCACATAAGTATGCAATTATCTCTATGAATTTTCACATCTTTCAGTAAAATTATATATCATATCTGAGAACTCGATATATTGCCCCAGCCCTGCTTACATGATAAGTGTAAGAGTTTGCAGCGGACGTGACCACATACATATTTATGTAGTTTAAAGAACATATAATTTATTAACATATAAAAACAATATAAAGTTAACCCTGATTTATCTAAAGCAGGATTCTATGGTGACCTGCCAGTAAAATACCATGTCAATCTCAATCTGAAGTCAGCAACTCAGGAAAAGGAAATAATACAATACAAGTATAACGTAATACAGCCCGGCTAGCTCAGTCGGTAGAGCATGAGACTTTTAATCTCAGGATTTTGGGTTCAAGCCCCACGTTGCTAATTTGGGGTGGCAGGTTGGCCTAGCAGTTAGAGAGACCACCAGGGCATTCAACCCCCAACTGCTCCAGGCATGCTGTCCAGTAGCTGAAGCCTGCACTGTCCTCTGACCTGGAAAAGTGTATGTGTGTGGGGTGATGTGTGTATATCTAGTCAGAAGAACAAACAAATTTACTGCATGCATATGTGTGTTAGTGCCAAATAAAGTTGATTCATCAACTGTCTTTCTTCTATATCATAAATTAGCTTAGCAAAGAGCTGTGGGTGTGCTGTGTTACATTACAGCCAAAACGCTCTAACTGCTGAATATCACTGCAGTGTAGCTTTCTCCTGT